>CM074742.1:28286841-28354448 GCA_037367245.1 Phrynocephalus guinanensis
TGGCAGCCGCCTGATTTATTAGAGTGTTGACGTCCAATTCCTTTTGTATCTTTGGGCAAGTGATCAATAGCCACATTCTTAGTGCAGACATTTGCAGATTGACTGTGGCAGCAGGTATAAAAGGGAATAATACCAGATTAAAGGTTCAGGTGAGTTAACAGTAGAATGGGACTTTCATCTCAGAAGCTTGACTGAAGAAACATAAGTGGCTTGACAATTATGATAGGCGGTCCTGGGAGAAAATTGTAACAGCTGCCAATATTGGAAGGATCTCTCTCTCTCTCTCTCTCTCTCTCTCTCTCTCTCTCTCTCTCTCTCTCTCTCTCTCTCTCTGCACATAAAGCAAAGTTAAACATACCGGTATTATTTGTTTATTTATTAGATTTTTATAAGGCACCATCAAACAACATGGCCACTCTGTGTGGTTTCACAATTTGTTGTCACAACAACATATTTCTTCAGAAAGAGAAATGAATATGCGGGAAAATTCTAATAAATATATGTGGAGCCCATTCTGAATTCATGTTTCCAGAAAAACTTAACATACACAGAAGGACTTGTTTAATTCAATAATATTGGTCCTGGAAGTAAATTTAAAGCTTTTTTTCTGGGGGGGGGGGGTAGGACTGGATGTTAGATTAAAAAAAACTGGAGTAGGAATTGGCAAGCTGCTCCAGTATTCCTGCCAAGAAAGCTCCATGGACACGAGGTCATGAAGAGTCGGTCACGGCTAACGACACAACAACAACGACAAAATATTATGTTACTAATATTTTTACTAATATTATAGGTTGAACCTTGCACTATGCCTAGACCTCTCTTAATATCTTCTATTATTAAAATATGCAACTTTATAAAATACTTTGCTTTCAGATCCCATTGTTTGAAGGCTTAGATGGTGCTGAAACTAAAAGTCACTTGATTTCATTTTTCTTATGCTACCATCCTAAAACAAAAAGAATTGTAACAGAAGAATCTAGTCACATGTTTTTGCATTTTTAAAAACCCTTTATCATAAATCTGTAGTAGAAATGACATAATGTGTTTGCCCATCACTTATATCCCACTGACCAAATTAACTACTATGCATTTGACTTGAAATATTTCAGTACTTACACTTAAAATGCTTCAAATGAAAATGAATCATTGTATCTCTTTCAAGACTGACAAAATGTGAAATAAACAACAATCAGGCTAAAGATGCTATATTAAACAAACCAAGTTTGTTTTGCTAAAGTAAGCAAAATTAGTTGAATGCCCTAAGTAATAGTTGCTGGTATTTCTCTCTCCCACCCTGTCCCCCTTTAAATTATTTCTCCACTTGTTTTTGTGTCTATGCATAAATTAAAAATCTGCTGAAATTTATTATTCATCTGAGATGTAATTAATATGCAAAATTATGCAAATTAAGATGCAATTAGGTTTCAATTCTCTAGTGGAATTTTCCATTATAATTTAATACAAAGTAATAGAGTAATTGGTGTCACGTGTAATTACTGTTACTCACGTGTACATGCGGACGTGAAAATGGTTTGTATACGTTAGTTATCTTATGCAAATGTACCATGCAGCCTTTCATCACTGGGGGACTAGGTAAACAAAGCCAGACTTAAAATAAGAGGGAGTAAGCCCCCCCCATTTTCTTTTCATGTACTGTCATTTTCAAGAACAACATGAATAATTGTAATTGATTTTGCTGCATTTATTCCTTAGAATTCATAAATAGGTACAGTTTGGAGTCATATTCGCCTTATTATTTTAGAGAGTATTTATCTCCAGAAAAAACAAGACATAATAACTAGCACAACAAAGAGATTTTGATGTTCCAGGGAGACAGACAAAATCAAAATAATAAATGAAGGCATTTTCATACCAAATCAGAGTCATTCGAATAACTTTTGCTGGCCTCGCTTTGGGACGGTTTCATGCATCTTGATCAGTGTATGTACTCAACTCCAAAGCTTGCAAAAGCAAACTATACCAAGTTAACCAAGGGCTGAAGCTGATGGCTTCAGATTGGGAAGGTCCACAAAAAAAAGAAGAAGAAATAATAATACAATGTGTTTTTGTTTGAGTAGTATGTTGTGGAGCTAATGCTTTGGGCCCCTTTAAATATTAGCAAAGCTTTGGGCTTTAGTAGGTCATTTTGATCTGGATCTGTTTATGGTTAAAAAAAATAGGGAAGGAATGCTGATTTAAAGTTCCCTCCGGGTTCTTTGTCCCAAAATAACTCTTAATCCAGATTACAGTGGACTTTCACCTCCTTGAAAATAATTATTTAGCAGTTTCATCAGGTATTGCATACTCCATAGTGTCAAAACAACAGAGTTGTATATTAAAATACTTGTTGCATTAGGAAAACTGTTATTATAGATTTTTGAGGGGGAAAATCTCATGAAAATCTTAAAGTATTGATCTGGACCTACTGATAGAGGCCTTTGAATGGTTTGCCGAGGGCAAACATTTGTAACAAGGGTGGCCACTTACACATTACCAAAATGGAAACCAAAGGCGGATGCTGCTTTGTATCGCAGTGCATATTCTCATTTTTATGTAGAGATGCAAAATAAGGAAGGAATTTAAAAATTATTTAAACAGATTAATTTCTTAAAAAGAAATTAAAGGGGTGGGGGCTTATTGAAGGAAGCAATTGATCACAGAACCCAATAATGTTCCTGCAAGTTGTCCTTTACCAATTAAAAAGTCGCTTTTATTTATTTTTTATTTTCCAGAGGGAACTTGCTATTTTGCTCGCCTTCCGTTTATTTGATAGGAAACTGTTGCCCTCCAGATGTTTTTGTCTTAGCTCCCATTAGCAATAGCCAATTTAACCAGTGAGTTCATGAGAGTTTCATGAGGGCTACAGGTGCTCATCAATGTCATAATCAAATAGCTACCTAATTCATTCCATTCATCCGGCATTTTCCATTATGTCCCTGAGTGCAGTCTCCTACTCTGAAAGTTCCCAACACCCCTCTCAGGACCCTATGATACTTCCTTCCATGGGAGCAGGACCCCTTTGCCCTTATTTTAACCAATGTAAGCCACAGGCCAAACATGGACAGATATATGTGTTTGTTTTGTTTCGTTTTTTTATTTCATTTTACTAGATTACATCAGATTCCTCTGTGCCAGTTAAGATTTTCCTATGAAGGGTGGGCAAGTGTCCTGCTTTGCAGAAGACATACCTTCATTTCAGTTGCTGTCAAAGTGTATTCCTCTGCTCAAAATTTGAGTGATGACAAAGTGCTAGCTAGCAAAGCTGTAAATGGCCTGGAACCCCACTATATTGGGAGTACCCTTCACCCTGTTTATTAGCTGCCTGAATACTGAGATTTCTTTGAAGGCACTTCTCTGGTTCCCCTTCCTGCAAAGGGAGCAAAAGGTGATCTGAAGAGAGAGTGTCTACACTAACTTTGGGCGTTTATACACGACCCCTAAGCTCCGCCGCAAATGGCTGCAAGGTCCGGACCTTAAAAATGTTTACCCACCAGCTCCGGACTTTGCAGACAATTAAGTGCGACCCCGCCCACTTTAGCAAGACCAAACAGCAGTTTTCTTGTACCTGCTTTTTGGAGGTGACAAATATTTGATCCGGTGTAAGGATAGTGAGTGCGGGGCTCTCCTGGCTTCCGTTTGTTCTTTTTTTGCGCCCCGCCCCTTTAAGAGATCTGAATGCTGCCCGGAACAAAACGGAGGTAAACCGGCAGTCTTTGCTTTCTTTTTTCTCCCTCCCTCAGGCAGCCAGCAACCAGGAAGTGCGGAGGGGGGTGGGGACAGAGGAAGAGCGAGGAACCCCTAAGATCTCTGGTCCGAATTTAAGTGGCCAGCGGATCTTAGGGGTCGTGTAAAAAGGCCGTTTGTAACAGTTTGCTTCCACAAATTGTGAAACCTGTGTTATCTTTGTCGGCATCAGTAATAGCATTTTGCTCAATCAGTTTTTGAGGGCATATTCTAATTTGGTGAACGTTCAAACTGCAGGAAGGGAAAGAAAAGACCCTAAAATTATCTGTTTCCAATTCATTCATTCATTCATTCATTCATTCATTCATTTGAGAGTATTTTTACCCCCCCCTTTCTCCTTGAAAAAGGACCCAAGGCAGCTTACAGCAATGAGGGGTAATATACAGTCCAGTACAATTAAGACATTCAAGTATTTGAGAACAAGGACTTGAGGGACATCTGACAACATTAATAGACAACATTACATTAAAGCTACAAGGTTATAAGTAGTTATAAACACAAAATCAATGTGAAACTATAGATTCATATGAAATTCGTCATTCAGGGAAAGCTTGCCTGAAGAGAAAGGTCTTTTGCCGGTTCCGGAAGGACAACAGAGATGAGGCAGTCCTGGCCTCTAGTGGGAGGGAGTTCCAGAGTCTGGGTGCAGCAGTTGAGAAGGCCCTTTCATGGGTTCCCACGAGTCATGCCTTAGCACTTGAAGAACTGACAGAGCAGGTACTCAGTTCACCTCATCCCATCTTCCTCACTATAATGAGTGATTATGAATTTATATTTAAATTGCATGGATTATTTTTAAACCTCTCTGTCTCTCTACATGTCTGCCCTCCCTTGTGATGGCCTGTTTCTCCATTTGAGCCCATATATAAATGGCCAGCCTAGTTCCTGAACTCCACTCAAAGTTTCTGCTATTGTTCACAGTGGGATAGGGTGGGACATCACAATCTGTTCTTCGTCTAGAAGAAGTCATTATTATATTCTTAATGGAGGTGTGGTTATAGTGAGAGAGCACAATAAAATAACATGGTGTCCTGTAACATTATCAGTGGCTGATGAGACCAACATCTCACTGAGGTTCCATTGCAAAGACAGCAAAGTAAGTTTGAGTTGCTTGTGGGAGACGAGAATGGGGTTTCTTTGTCAAGATCACCACTTCTACAATAGCAATCCTAGAGAGAATAGAGAATAGAGAATAGAGAATATTCAGAATAGAGAATATTCAGAATAGAGAATATTCAGAATAGAGAATATTCAGATGTGGTTGACCATTCCCAGGGGGCATCCTGGGATTATGCAGTTATGCCCAAGACCACACTGGATGGCTGTTGTCCTTGGAGGCACGGTGGGGAATTGAACTCCTTACCAGATGCCCAACTGTCTGAGTGATCCAGCCAGCTGAGTTCATTTAAGTGCCATTGGTTTCAGTGGGAGCAAAACATAAAAGATGTAAACCGGATCCAACCCTTTTGTTCCAAGTTCATTTGTTAGATGTCGAAATAGGCAAGGAAACTACCTCTGACTATTGAGAATTTACTGTTTCCATTCCAAATTCATTTGCTTTAGACCTGACTTAAGAGGATCTGTTTCAGGATAAGTAATCATGCAAGCAATACCTGAAGCATAGATTTCTAATATCTTGCATACCTAATTGTGAGCTTTTTTTATGCACAGCATTTGGGCTGTATGTTTGAATTCAGGGGGTTTGAAAGAAAAATACACAGAAAACAGCATTATTGTAAATTGGCACAATGCATATGCAGTCATATTGTGCCAAGCTGCATTGCCTTTCTTACTCTTCCCTTCCACCTCCCCAATTTTGCTTCTGGCTAATTATTTAAAGTAAAAGACATCCATAAGACGAAATAAAATCTGCCATTAGTCTCCTGTGCTGCACCCCGTCCAGGCCTCACCCATTCATCCATATGTAGCTTCTCCATTCTCTCCTGTAATACTACCAATTACTATGCAGTCAGGACTATTCATATTCATATTCACATCTCACAGTGGACATTTAAGCTACACTCTGAGCAACACTCATACCTTAAACTACACCTATTATACAGCTGTTGTACAATTACTGTAAATGAAGTGCACAATATGGGGCTCGGCTTGTATAATAACATGTAATCAGTGATAGGGAATGGGGCTACGATTCAATTTTCTTATGCACGCAGATAGCTTTCCTTCTCTCATACCCAACCCGATTTCTTTTCTCTCTTGGATGTTTGATAAACTATTATGGTTAAAGAGATGCATTGTGTAAGCATCCCAGAGCTCCAACCACGGCTATGCTGGGAAAGAACTAAAATTAGCGATCACTCTTTGACCTGTTTATTGATTTCTGATCAAGGTATGGATTGTGCTGTGGATCAATATTAGCTCACAAGCAATGGAGCTTACAAAAAGCCAATATTCCGAAAGAGGCTTTCTTTATGGATTGTCCTGGGGAAATGCTTTTCAGTTCATCACAGATTCCTTCTTGTTCTTTCTCAAACCTATTATTTCTTTAAAACACATACATACACAACAGCAACACATAGGAGGATGCCCTCAGAGGGAAATAATTACTTGTTTAGAAATGCAACTTGGGCCTTAGTTGTCTTGGGTCTTGGTTACAACTTGGTTACAACTTCAATTTAAAAAATACCCATGTCCCTGTTATCTTAGGTCTTGTGAGTCATCTTATACCAACCTGGGTTTTTATTTCTATTTGGGGGGGATAATTCCTCTCTGTTTGTTTGTTTGTTTGTTTGTTTGTTTGTTTGTTTGTTTGTTTGTTTGTTTGTTTGTTTTTACAACTTATATGCCGCCCACTACCCAAAGGTCTTTGGGCGGCTTACAATCAAAACATTAAAACAGTTAAAACATAGAATATCAATAAATAATTAAAACAATAATAAATACCTTACACTAAAATCATTACACTAAAATTGCCATCAGAGGACCCACAATCTATATTGTGTCAATTAAAAAACTTCTGGAACAGGAAGGTTTTTACTTGGTGACAAAATGTCATCAATGTTGGCGCCAGTCGGATCTCACTTGGGGAGGGCATTCCATAGCTTGGGGGCAGCTGCCAAAAAGGCCCTATGTCTACAAGCCATCCCTCTCACCTCCTTGAGGGATGGCTCTTTCAAGAGCCTCCCCCCAGGTCGATCTTAATTGCCAGGTAGGTTCATATGGAAGGAGGCGGTCCTTCAGGTATCTAGGACCTAAGCCATATAGGGCTTTAGATGTCAAAAAAAGCACTTTGAATTGGGCTCGGGCAGCAACTAGTAACCAATGCAGGTTATGCAGAATCTGTGTGATGTGATGTAACGCAAGGGGTCCCAACGTGCTCACATGGTACCCCTAGGGCCTTACCCCCTAAAAGTCTTTGGATCAGAAAGGTCCCCCATGCCCACTATGGGTGACAGGGGAATTTTCGCCATATTTTAAGGGCTCCATACTACCCACTACTAGACATGGGCACGACTCGGTGAAATCCTCGTTTCCGTTTCCGTTCCTCGTTTCCGTTACATAACGAAATGAAGAACGACAATTACTCCGCCAGAACTCGAACCAACTAAAGAAAAAATGGGTCTGATTTGTCATGGTCGTTCCTGGCGGCATCGCAGTGATGGCGCAATGCCAAGTGGCACAGGAAAAAAGGCCTGGGGGCACCTACCAGAGGGGTGGTTTCTGGGGGGGGGTCCCCGGCCTCCCCCCTCCTCTCCTGGGCTGCACATCCTCGTCGTTGCCAACTCGCCGCCAAGTGGCGCGGCACAGAAAAAAAGTTTTAAAAATAAAAAAACCCTGATTTCCGGCCAAAAAAGCAGGCAAAAATATGCCTGCCTGAGTGAGGGCACATACCAGAAGGGTGGTTTCTGGGGGGCGTCCCCGGCCTCCCCCCTCCTCTCCTGGGCTGCGCATCCTCGTCGTCTCGCCAACTCGCCAAGCGGCGCGGCACAGAAAAAAAGTTTTAAAAATAAAAAAACCCGATTCCCGGCCAAAAAAGCAGGCGAAAATATGCCTGCATGAGTGAGGGCACCTACCAGAAGGGTGGTTTCTGGGGGGGGTCCCCAGCCTCCCCCCTCCTCTCCTGGGCTGCGCATCCTCGTCGTCTCGCCAACTCGCCATGCCATGCGGTGCGGGTGGGGGATCCAAAATGGCGCGACCGCAAGCAATATTTATTTATTTTGAAATCGTGGTGGTCCAAAAACACACCAAAGCACCACAGAAACATGTGAAAATAGCTATTTTAAAACTGCCTGAATTTTTACAGTAGCAGCAGTGGGTTTTTCTTGCAACAAAACATCTCCATTGATTTTATTTTTATTTTTATTTTTATTTTTTTACACCTGCGCAATGATGGGCTGGCCATGGCAGTGGACCATATAGATTTTTGGAGCCATTCCACCAATTGCATGGCCACTTGGCCAGGTTTTGACCGAGACTTCTGGGATGTGCCAGTCGGGCATAAAAAGCCCACTAACCCTAGCCCGAACCTGAACCCTAACCCGAACCCAGTACACTGTCCTTCTTAGTGGGTCAGAGAGGCACCCAGAGGTGCACTCCAGTAACTCACCCTAACCTTACCCGTAACCCTAAGCCTAGCCCTTGCGCTAACCCTAACCCTAAGCCAGATCTGTGTACTCACATTGCACTACAGCAAGTACACTTCCCTTCTTAGTGAGCCAGAGGGCACCCAAAGGGTCCTCTCTCACTTTGTTCCTCGCTCCTCCCCATCCCCAGCCCAAGTGCACCGTATGCCAGGCAGTGAGTCACAGAGGCACCCGAAAGAGAGGTGCCTCTGCCTGCCACTGCAACTTGGTATGCATATCCAATTGGCTATGCATGCCATTTTGTAGCAGGCCAGAGGAGGCACCCACCCCAGAGAGGTGCCTCCAGGAGCCCGCTTTCCCTTCATAGTGGGCCAGAGGAGGCACCCACCCCAGAGAGGTGCCTCCAGGAGCCTGCTCCCCCCCCCCAAACCAGTACTAATGACAGACGAAAAAACAACAAATGAAACGACAAATTTTTGGAAAATTTCACGAAAAACAGAAACGAGCCGAAACGGGCCGGCTCCGACACACGACAACTCGAAAACATCATTTTCCCTGGTCGTGCCCATCTCTACCCACTACCACCCCTACCACAAATAATATTTTTCAAAATGCCACTATGTGATTAAAGGGAACGTTTTCTGTTTAAACAAGTGTTGGTTTTTTGTTGTTGTTGCTTTCTTTATTAACAAAAATAGGTGGGATTTTAAAAAATGTGTGAGGATGTAACAGAGAATGCAGTAACAGAGAAATATGAGAGACTATAGTCCAGTGGAACATGAGACCAAGGGCAAAGGCATGGGACTAAAGTTGACAGTATATTATGATCTTAGTGCAAATAATAGCAGCCTTAAGAGAGGTGTTCCACCTTTCAGGAAGAAACCAAAAGCTGGGAATCTAACTGGTTTTTATATCACAGGGAAGGAAATGTCATCCTATGGAAAAATCTGGCAACTAAGATCACAGGAGGGCTAGATTTGTTTCCAGACAACAGTGACTATACACATATTGGAAAGGCTCAAACGAATGACATACTGAAAAAAACACTAAGCACATTCAAAGCAGTAAGGCACAACAATCCATTTAAAGCCGCATTCTGGGAAAGCATGTCTGAAAATAAAAGTTTTCACTACTTACGGAAGGTTAGCAAAGATGGGCCCAGCCTAGCTTCCTGTAAGAGGGAGTTACAAAATCTAGGAGCAGCGACAGTTTTTCTGCTAATTGGCAAACATAATACCACTCAGGGACGGCACGTCCATTAAGGCAAACTAGGCAGTTGCCTAGGGCGCCAAAATGGACAGGGGCGCTGGCCAGCCTGCTGCCCCCCACCTGTTGTCGCCCCCCGCCGCCCTGCCGCCCCCCGCCCCTCGCCTAGGGTGCAAAAAAAAAACACCTAGCGCCGGCCCTGATGCCACTGAATGTGTTTTTGTCTCCTTTTGATCATCCAGCTTGTTATTTGTGTTCTCTGTGTATGTGTGGATATGCACAAACATCCACATCTGTGTGTATGCCTGCAGGAAGATGTCTGCCTGCATGCATGCATCTGTGGATGTGCTTAGAGACCATTTGGCACTGCAGCTTTTTTTGCACAAAACATATGGGGGAAAGCACTTGTCTGATTTCCAAATTTGAAAGAAGAATTCTTGCAGGGACTGGAGAATCCTGGAAAGGCTTTGTTGTCACTGCAAAACTGGGGAAGTTTCTTGACACCCTGCACAGATGGCATGTCGGAGTAGGCTTTTAAAATGCAACTTCATATAGCTTGTTGGGAGTATTGCAATTTTTGTTGTACTTGTTTGCATGTCACATGTGTACTGTGCAACCCATTAAGTGAATATGCTCTTCTCACAAATATCTTCCTTTGTTTCCCAGGCACTGCTGCAGCTACCTGGAATGGATGTTTTGTCCCTTTCCAAGCCCATTAGTTGCCTGGAAAATGTTGGTTTCATCATTAGAGTTGACTAACTCCTCCTTCTCACCTGCCAATCACCAAATACCATGCTAACAGAACATGCCTTATGAAATTAATTGTGCTGCTTTGCGTTATAACTCATCAACGCATTTAGAATTAGCCGAAATGAAATAATGGGGGTCAGTTCTGTAAAAAATGAGTTTACTTTCATGCCAGCTGCAGAGGATGAACAAAACTGGCTCCATGCCAAGAAAGGAAGAGTCTCCTATTAGGAAAAAGACAAAGAAAGTACTTGCACAACATCACACACCAAAGGAAATACGACATGATACACTGTGTACATAATGTATCTATACCTAAAGAATGTATTATAATGTAGAGGTTCATGACTGGCTGGTTTCACCTCTCACACATTGTCTCATTGGAGTAAGAATTGTTTTCCATTTCGTTATTAATAGGTGGTTCTGCATGAAAGTGGAGTGATGATGCTTAGTGAGGCATAGAAATCTTGGTATACACAGGAAGAGAAATGCTTAGAGCATGTCAGACCATCGCTGAAAAGCAAGTCTGATTGCATACCTTGTTGACGTTAACCTGTTATGCAAATCAAAGGACTGAACATGGTAGCATTATTAAATAAACTTCAGTATTTTTTGTTTGAACATGGCAAATAGACTGCACAATAGGTGTGCAGTCTGGATTTGGACAGATCCAAGAGTCAGAACCATACTGGAGAGGTTCAAAGAGATTGCAAGTAGGTTAGAAAGATGGGCTAGTCTGAGGTGAAGATAATTCAGATCTGGACACATGTTAGCACTTTCCATATGGAAAATGTCTGTGAAGATTCTCAGTCATCAAGATGAGTTTATCTGAAAGTTGAGACATGACAACTGTACTCCTTTTCTTGAGAGATTGAAATGTTTTGCTGCTCATTCAAACAGCTTCATCAGTCTAAGACTGAGAAAGATGTTTGGATGAGCAGCAAAACATTTCAATCTCTCAAGAAAAGAAGTCCAGTTGCCATGATTCAACTTCCAGATTTTCGTTTGGAAGGACACAGGACACAGGCATTATGCAGGGCTGGTTTGTGGATCAGGACCACATATTTGTTCTCAAGCTCTTCATATAACAAAAACATCATGGTGAAGATAGGAGCAAATGTAATCTTGTTATTTGCGGTCCTAGGTTGGAAATGCAGTTGATGGCTCCATCAAGTTTCTCCAACCCCAACATTCAGGGAAAGAAAAGTTGAAATAGTATGTTGCAAGACTCACCCAGTTGATCCCATGCTTCTTGCTACTTATCTGTCCCAGAGTAAGAATGTATATTTATTTGTTTATTTTGAATATTTTATCCCACCTTTCTCCTTGGAAAAAGGACACAAGACAGCTTACAATAATGAGGGACAATATACAGCCTAGAACATTTAAGACATATTCAATCATATTCATCATTCAGGAAAAGCTTGCCTGAAGAGGAAGGTCTTCGCCTGCTTCCGGAAAGACAGCAGAGATGAGGCACTCCTGGCCTCCAGTAGGAAGGAATTCCAAGGTCTGTGAGCAGCAACAGAGAAGGCTTTTACATGTGTTCTTATGAGGTGGCGGGATGGAGAGAAAGGCACCCAAGCTGGTTCATACTGTGAGGTTTGATCTTTGAGGCAGCTAGGACCTAGGCCATTTAGTACTTTGTAGGTTAAGATCAGCACTTTGAATTGTGCCTGATAGCTGATTGGCAGCCAGTGGAGCTTCTTTAATAGGGTGTAATGTGATCTCTGTAACCCGCCCCAGTCAACAACCTGGCTGCTGCATTTTGGACCCATTGAAATTTTCTGAGACTTTCCATCAGTATCACCACATAGAGCTGAAGTTTTAGGGAAATGGAGGGATATAGATGTTGTGCTTGCTTTGAAAATGCAGTATATTCAAGTCCTCATCCACATTGCCCCACCACACTTCGTCTGGGCTCTTGTGCCTCTTGAGCAGAAAGCAAAAGATTTCCTGGACAGTTTTGCACTCATAGCTCCTCAGGTTCTGGTTGTATCCTACAATTATGTTGTTTCTTGCAATTTCACTTTCTAAAAGTGTTCTTCAGAATACTGTTCATCCCAGTATTCTGAAGGATGGAACCATGGCAGTTGAGGTGGGATCAAAGTGTAATGCAGTGCAATATGTCCTTATACCGGCAGATCAAAATCTCACTTCTGCCTTGTATTCAATGTGACCCCAAATAATTTCTCTGCCTGATATACTTCCCTTCCTCCGTGTACAAAACTGATATCATAAGAATGATATCCCTCACTACATAGTTTGGGGATGTAGTGTTAAGACCCAAAATAGGGTTTTTAAAAATTATTTTCAGATGGGCTAGCCCCACTGAAGTCCGCTGAATCCCACAAGAAGCCAATAAAGATCCAACGCGAGAAATCCGAGGAATACTGATTTTATTTGGTACCAATAAAACCAGCAGGTGGACATCTGCCTTCCAACCGGGCTAAGATGTCGACCCAGAACACACAAAGGGTTCCAACTTTTATTGACTTTTGCCTCCTTCCTTTCCCTGGGCGGCACCAATCCCAGAGATTGGTCAGGGGCAGTTCAAATGTCCCAATCAGAAGGGGTTGGGGGTTGGTTGGGGGCAGTCCTGGGTGGCCCCTGGTAGCAGTCAGGGCTTATGCAAATACCAGACAGAATGTCTCAATGGAGACAGGGAAGTGTGGCATTGTTCTTGGGTGTTGGTAAACTGGAAGTATCAGTGAGTCAATAGGAGGTGGCAGAAAGCAATTACCAACATCAGTGGGGGGGTAGGAGGGATTGAGGGGCCCACACACACACAAACATTTAGGAGACACAATGGCATGGGGACACAAGTCATAATAGGATTATGTTCAGGCGTGCTGGAAAGATACAATGGTGTAAAGGCACAAGGATGTAAATTCTATAGGAGTGGCCTCATGGTTTCAGGGAATGCAGATGTGAACATACAAGTTCTCTCCAGGTGCAAATGAGACAATGAAAATGTCCTTGGGCGTTGATGACAATCGGATGGCATGCTATTCGAGGTGTTGATCCCTGGAAGGCAGCTGTTGAGAATACGTGGCAGGAATCCAGGTGATGATGGAGGCTTCAACCTCTTTCCAGCCATGCAGGGACCCACCATCTTCGAGTTGTCTGTGCACCGCTTCTCCTTAGCCCCAGTTGATGGGATTTGGGGTGGAGGGGGAAATGAATCGATGGAAATGAGGGAAAGTCAGAAGGAGAGAGCAGAGAGGAAAGAAGGAAAAGCCTTTGGTGTTCTTGGCTAGTGCTGAGGGTGGGTAAGGAAACCAATGCTTTTGCAAGGAGACCAGTGTGAGTGGCGATTTTCCCTCCTTTAGTCTGGATGAAGGAAGTATGAACCAGTCTAGGACTTATACAACTCATTTCAGGGCTTACAGGGTCTCTGGCAGGTCCTTTGGGTGACCAAGGGGGTGACAAGGGCAGGGGAAGGTTCAGGATCTGGAACAGATGAACAGGGAGGGACTGGACAGGTGAGAGTTAATATATCATGGAAAGTCCAGGAAAGAATGGACAGAAAAGGAAAGGGTTAATGGAGGCAGGAACGGGTTAATAGTAAAAGACAGAAAAAGGTTAAAGGATTCTGGAAGATAGGCTCAAAACCTCCGAAAAGGCTGGCTCCATAGAGAAACATTGTAGCAGGAAGGGAGGGGGGGAGAAGCCGATTCCCATTGAAAAACATTGTAGTCGGAAGGAAGGGGGGGGGAGCTCGCTTTCTGCCCATATCTCGGGAATGGCTGGGTATTTTTAAACGGGGTGAAAAGCAGCTTGCCTTTCTCAGTATGGGGACCAATTGGGCTGTATTGTTGACTTTCGGAACCAGTCCAAAGGTCCTAAAATTTTATCTCTTCACCGTGACTTCACATTTCCCCCCTTTTCGGGTTGAAGGTGTCCGACAGGATCACCTCCCACGTGGCCTAGGGTCCAGCCACCTGCTTAATTAGAAGGGTCTGGGGGGTGCCTTTCCGCGTTCAACGGGATTGGAGGGAAATTTTCCAATAGGACATGGTTGTCCATTAGGAGCTACACATGGCCAGTTTACTCCTAAGAGGTATTCATATCTGGGGCAAGGCATGGGGGAGCAAGCCAATGGGAAGTGAGCTGAGTGACATCTTCCCCTGGATTCTGGCTGCTAGGGTGTATGCAG
This sequence comes from Phrynocephalus guinanensis, assembly GCA_037367245.1. NCBI lineage: Eukaryota > Metazoa > Chordata > Lepidosauria > Squamata > Agamidae > Phrynocephalus > Phrynocephalus guinanensis. Next base: position 28,301,242 of record CM074742.1, read on the forward strand.
GGACCATTTTATATGTCTAAATATTGTGCAACCTCTGGAAGGTTTCTGCCACAAAGTGCACCCAATTCTCTGAATTTAGATAGAGGGAAATAGCCAATTTAGGATCTGGCTGGTTTGTGTACTCTGAATCAATTGTTTCAATGCATTGTGTGCTTGCTAGAAGCACACTGTTTGAATTAATGTCTCCCATGAGGAGCAGGGTGGCAGGGTTTAAGACATTACATGTTACCAACCGCAGTCCTGGATAGTCCAGTAAGGCAGCCTGGTACTGGGCAATTCTAGCATTCGACATCCAGTGGCCTCCCTTCTGCTCCAATACTGCGCTAACAGCACATGGGGCATAAAGAGTCAGTGATGTCCCCAAAGTCAGCTTACTTGCTTCTCGACTTGGGTCTGCAGCTGCCTGTGTTATCTAGGGCACGCTGTCCAGCCCCTGACATTCTGGTCCAGTTGGCTGGCCAGATAGGCTGCTGGTCTCCACCAGCTCCCTTTAATATGGGTCATGTATACCTCAAGCCAGAGCTTCGATAAGCTTGATCTTTAGGTTCTGGAATGCCAACCCTTTCACCCCTCTGTTTTAGTCCCACAAAATAGGGGTTTAGCCAATTGTGCAAAATTAGGAATCCAAATACAACGATGACCAGCCATTCCTAAGAAGGTCCTCCATTTCCTTTTAGGTTGAAATAAGCTGAGATATAAGACCTCAGTCTGCACGCTGTATGCATTGCTTAGGAAACATTGCCAATAGGTGAAAACCAAATAACAATCCCATTGTTTCTATAGAGGCAGAGAACTCCCTGGATAACTCTCCAGTTGGGAACTGATTCCTGTGGTTCTACTCTGATTTGGGAACAAAAAACACTTTTAGTATCTGGGCACCCAGTTCAGTAGTGTTATGGGACTCAGTCAGCCATTTCAGGGATGAAACAATGTTAAGTTTTTGAACCAAATTCAAATTCCAGGTAGACCAGTCCTGCAGCTGGAGGCTCTACATTTCCTGGATTGAAAGGCTTACTGTTCAGCAGTAGCTCTCTGAGAGTGCGTAAGAGGAGGGCTTTAGAGAGAGCAAGAGAGTGCGTGAGGGAGGGAGAGAGAGAGAGAGAGAGAGAGAGGGACCCGGCACTCACCAAAGGGCTCAGGGGTTTAGCAAGCGTCGCGAGCAGTCTCCGGAGTTCTTGGCAGACTGGGCAGGCAGGCGGCTGGCAGCATTGGCGAATTGAGAGTCCAGGGCTGGTAGTGAAGGTGGGAGTCCCAAAACAAGTCCAAGCAAAGCAGGAACACATGGGGGGGGCAGGTCCAGTCGATGTAAATCTGGGTGAAGCTTGAACAGAGTCCAGGGAAAGGTCCAGAGAAAGTCCAAGAAAGGTCTAAGGGAAAGTCCAATGGGATGAGGTTTACTCCTGGGGAAAATGGATCCAGGATTTGTCTTCCACCCTCATGTTCAAGCAGCTGGGCTGTGGCCCCTCCATCACCACCAGACTGGGAGGTCTCCTTGAAGAGTGACAGTCGTAACACCTGCAGAGAGAGGGGGGGGGAGAGAGAGAGAGAGAGAGACCCCCTCCCGACTCCCTGGAAGAGGATGGCAGGGGCTGGTTCCCTGGGTCAGGCTTTTGGGCTAGGGCAGCAAAAGGGGGTGACCATGCGGGGGTCTGAGTGGAGGCAGTTCTAGGCAGGCGGTGGGGGTGGCTCAGATGAGCAGCAATGGGCAGGGCTTTTGGCCGTTCGGGTCCCGTTTTCTTGGCAGATTTTGAGCCAACTGTTGTTCAAAGTTTGAGCCTCTCAACTTTTTCGTAGGCTGGTGGCCAATAAGTCGAATGTAGGGACCTTTTAATTTGGAGGTAAGTGGGCCATCATCGAATAAATTCACAAGGAAACCCCAAAAGATCCCACTTAGCCCTGGCCTTGGGCATTTCTGCGAATTCGGCTGCCATGCCTCCCCTGGGTAACAGGCCTGCACAAGAACCCCCCCCCCCCGGGGTATAGGTTTTATCCCCCATGGGTTGTTCTGTAGGCAGATGAGGCAGGAAGCAACCATGCCTTTGCAAACCAATTGCAGCTTATTTCCCAATTATCATTAGGGTAGAGATTTGAATGAACTGAAGCCATATGTGTAGCTTCTCCCTTATTTGAACTCTGCAATGCTTGATAATTAGGCAACTATTTCTGAAAAACTTAGTAACACAGGGTTTAAACCCAATTAATAAAATTGGCAACAGTGCCACTTAGGGAAAAAAAACAGAAAAAACACAAATGGATTAGGTTGTACAGAGCTGTCTACTCAAGCAAGCAATGCACTACATGTTTACTTGCCAAGTGCATCTCAAAGGTACAACTTTGAGAACTGACTGCTGCATCAGTTATGCAGGTGTGGACCATCTGAATTGGTGCATAAGACTCTTGTGGCAGTTAAAAGACTAACCAGTTTTATTTGGCACAAGCAGTTTTACACAGCAGCCAACTTAAACCTCAGGTATCTGGAAGTTGAGTCATAGCAACCGGACTTCCTTTTCTTGAGAGATAGAAACGCTTCGCCGCTCATCCAAACAACCCCATCAGTCTGAGAAAAGCTAGTTGGGAGTCCTCCATTTTATAGTTCACATGAATTTACAGCAACTGACGAAGCTGTTTGGACGAGCAGCAATACACCCCAATCTCCCAAATAAGTCCAGTTACCATGACTCAACCTCCAGATAAACTCACCTGGAGGACTGAGAATCTTCACAGAAATAAACCACGGGTACTAAAGCTTACATCTGATGAAGTTAGTTGCAGTCCACAGGTGTTCATACCAAATGAAAACACTGTTTTAAGCTGCCACAAGACTCTTTATTGCTTTCCCCAAAATAGGCTAAAACGTCTAAGCCTCTGGAAATGTCTTTCACCCGGTATACTGAGGACCCATTTGTCCCAAAGTGTTGGCAGATTTTAAACTAACTATGCACGCCAACTACGCAGCTAAAACCAGTGCATGTTAAACTTACAGTAAACTAACTTTACACAGTACATTAAAAAAGAGACACATTTATTCAGCATCATGATCAGTCTATTACAGTTAGCAATCAACAGTATGGGTGTGGAAAAAAAAATAATCTACATAAAAACCCTTGTTGGAATGCTTTGCACTTTCCACAGAACACAAAAAACTAAAATATCCTGTTATACAGTTAGTCACAAATACAGTCCTGATGTTTGCAAACAAGCGCTTGTCTAACACATGTCTTCATGAGGCAGTTCTACCCTGCCACAACTGCGTTTGGCTGAGTTCACAACTGTAGTAACCTGTAGCTTCCCTGTCACTTCTCTGGCTCTCCTCTCCTGCTAAAGCTTTGTTTCCTAGGAATTAGAACCGCCTTCCACCACCATAGCTACTGCCACTACCAGAGCCACCGTAGCCACCACCACTTCAGGGTGGAAGTATCGATGTCTTAGCTAATTGTGTAAAGGTTTCCCTGAGGAATATGAGCCCCTCATGGAACCGTTTGACTTAATAGGACAGTATTGCTGAGAGGAACTGCCCAAGCCCATTGATCACCCACCAGCCATTCTCCCATTTCCTGCCAGACTGTAGAGAACCTGGAAAAGAGTACAGAGGGGCGGTTCTTTGTTCGGGGGGCAGGGGTAAGGGGCCCCCTATTCTCCTAAGGGATAGGGGGGGGTAGGTTCTGCCAGGCATATCCCAGGCTCCCCTCTTTTCGGATATGATAGTGTGCTTGGCACATGCGTCAGTGGAGGGGGTCGCCTGATGACGGCCTATGAGTATACCCCACCACATGGCAAGGACCTCGATATTAGGGAGGGGTTCTAGAAAGCAGGGAAAAGAGGGAACACATGGGCAGCTGGGAAGGAGGATCCACAAACCACACCATGTAAGCAGGGATTCATTCCAGTAATGGCCAAAACAAAAAGGGAAACAAAGAACCAGGCTCAGCAGTTGCCATGAGGTCCCCAGGCTACTCAGATTGGGCCATTTTTAGTGGGTCTGGAAGGGGGGGTTAGTCTTCCCCCTCCTTCTCCAATTTGGAGCTAGAACGTCTCCACCCCCATGGGGAACCCTTAATCATCATAAAAAAGGGGGGTAGACGGGGGGGGGGGAAACACATGCTTTCTCTTCTAAAAAGATGGGGGAAGGCAGGAATGCTAGAGCCACCTTTTCTCAGGCCATGTTAAGGAAAAATTGGAATATTGAAACATAGAATACACACATGTTGGAAGGAGGGGGCCTCTCAATCACCCATGCACAGCTTAAGACCATCCAGCACACAGAGGGAGTGAGGGGGCGTCTTGTATGGACACACACACACGCATATACACATCATTCTTGCTACTCAGACAGGGAGTGCGCTCTGCAGAAGCTCAGAGGCACCATCATTCTCCGCCCCAGGGAGGAAAATGAGGAAAGGAAGGCATTGGGAGAAGGGGGGTGCATCCACATGGTCCTGTGCTTTCTCATGTGCTCTCCGTACACATACACACACACAACACACACAGCTATCGGAAAGGGGGAGCGCAGCAGCCAAGGCAAGAGAGGGGCCAGAAATCACAGGCACACGTTGGTACACACACACAAGGGTCACAAGACCACGCACCCCAGACTCACAACAGAGAAGACAACACATTCATTCAATGCTCCCCGAAAAGGGAAACAGATAAAGTGCCCCCCCGGGTAAATCCTGGAGGGAAGGCAGTGGGAGAGGATCGGGAAGCGGTGGGAGCTGAGGGACCCCCATTTTGGTGACTTTCCCCATGGGAATAAGGGGGGTTTAGGGGTTACAGGAACATAAGGGGGCGGGAAATCTTCTTCCTCGGAGTTTTTGTTCAGGGCGGACCTCCCCCGAAGAGAATTTTCGTGGCAGCTGGTCTCGCTTTTGGGGCCGCTAATGCTGCGAGCTTCCCCAGCCGTTTTTTGAACTGGGGCTCGAGACCATCTTCCTTACATAGGGTGGCCTCTTCTCCCAAATTATTACCAATTTCCCTCTTTTGCATTTTGTCCCCGGGTCCAGAAGGGCAGGGAAATGGTCCAAGGCGCTCCCAAGCGGAGTCCTGGTTCTGCCTGAAGCAGATAGTTTGTTTCCCATTTTTTTCTTTTTTTCTTTTTTTTCTTTTTTTTTTCTTTTTCTTTTTCTTTTAGTCAAACAGGAAATTCAAACAGGGAATTCCTTCCAAACGGGAAATCCCTGCACACAATTTCAAACAGGAAATTCCTTCCAACCGGGAAATTCCTGCACACAATTTACCCCGGGTCAATTCGGTTCCTAGACCAATTGAACCCCCAGATCCGGGAGACGTTGCTTGCCGAGGTCCGAATCCTAATGATTCAGTACTCTTCGTCAGAGGTTCGTCAACCTCCGTCTCGCTCGCGATCTCGCCCTGCCAGCCGGTTGCGAAGGTCTGCCTAGCAGTACCTCTTTCTCCCCGAGCGGGTGAACGCTCGTGGCACAAGCGGTGGCCTTATATTGGTGCGATGGTCCTGAACGCAGGAAAAAACCTCTTCCCCCCACCCAAAAGGGGCCAAAACAGCTCTTGGGGGCACACCTAAAGGAGTCCAGGGCGTCCCACAATTCCACAATTCCCAAAGTACAACTCTTACCAGCCTTCTGTCCCTCTATCCTGGGTCCAGACTTCTGGTTTTGACCTTCTTCCAGGTCCTGCAGCACTGCAAAGGAAAAAACCCTATTTCGGATTTCTCTTCTTTCGTTCGGGGCTTGCAAGGGTCTGCTGGGCAAGTTCAGTTCCCTTTTTCCCAGCAAATGGCCAGGTGGCGCCAAAAAGGGAATTGACCAGTCCCAGTTTTACCTTTAAAGCCGCTTGGAAAGGTGGCTCCCAAAAACCAGGGCCAAAGAATTTGGAGGTGGCCAGAGAGAGGTTTTGGGGAGTCTTAACTCCTTCCCAATGGTCCCTTCGTGGTCGCCATATGTTAAGACCCAAAATAGGGTTTTTAAAAATTATTTTCAGATGGGCTAGCCCCACTGAAGTCCGCTGAATCCCACAAGAAGCCAATAAAGATCCAACGCGAGAAATCCGAGGAATACTGATTTTATTTGGTACCAATAAAACCAGCAGGTGGACATCTGCCTTCCAACCGGGCTAAGATGTCGACCCAGAACACACAAAGGGTTCCAACTTTTATTGACTTTTGCCTCCTTCCTTTCCCTGGGCGGCACCAATCCCAGAGATTGGTCAGGGGCAGTTCAAATGTCCCAATCAGAAGGGGTTGGGGGTTGGTTGGGGGCAGTCCTGGGTGGCCCCTGGTAGCAGTCAGGGCTTATGCAAATACCAGACAGAATGTCTCAATGGAGACAGGGAAGTGTGGCATTGTTCTTGGGTGTTGGTAAACTGGAAGTATCAGTGAGTCAATAGGAGGTGGCAGAAAGCAATTACCAACATCAGTGGGGGGGGTAGGAGGGATTGAGGGGCCCACACACACACAAACATTTAGGAGACACAATGGCATGGGGACACAAGTCATAATAGGATTATGTTCAGGCGTGCTGGAAAGATACAATGGTGTAAAGGCACAAGGATGTAAATTCTATAGGAGTGGCCTCATGGTTTCAGGGAATGCAGATGTGAACATACAAGTTCTCTCCAGGTGCAAATGAGACAATGAAAATGTCCTTGGGCGTTGATGACAATCGGATGGCATGCTATTCGAGGTGTTGATCCCTGGAAGGCAGCTGTTGAGAATACGTGGCAGGAATCCAGGTGATGATGGAGGCTTCAACCTCTTTCCAGCCATGCAGGGACCCACCATCTTCGAGTTGTCTGTGCACCGCTTCTCCTTAGCCCCAGTTGATGGGATTTGGGGTGGAGGGGGAAATGAATCGATGGAAATGAGGGAAAGTCAGAAGGAGAGAGCAGAGAGGAAAGAAGGAAAAGCCTTTGGTGTTCTTGGCTAGTGCTGAGGGTGGGTAAGGAAACCAATGCTTTTGCAAGGAGACCAGTGTGAGTGGCGATTTTCCCTCCTTTAGTCTGGATGAAGGAAGTATGAACCAGTCTAGGACTTATACAACTCATTTCAGGGCTTACAGGGTCTCTGGCAGGTCCTTTGGGTGACCAAGGGGGTGACAAGGGCAGGGGAAGGTTCAGGATCTGGAACAGATGAACAGGGAGGGACTGGACAGGTGAGAGTTAATATATCATGGAAAGTCCAGGAAAGAATGGACAGAAAAGGAAAGGGTTAATGGAGGCAGGAACGGGTTAATAGTAAAAGACAGAAAAAGGTTAAAGGATTCTGGAAGATAGGCTCAAAACCTCCGAAAAGGCTGGCTCCATAGAGAAACATTGTAGCAGGAAGGGAGGGGGGGGAGAAGCCGATTCCCATTGAAAAACATTGTAGTCGGAAGGAAGGGGGGGGAGCTCGCTTTCTGCCCATATCTCGGGAATGGCTGGGTATTTTTAAACGGGGTGAAAAGCAGCTTGCCTTTCTCAGTATGGGGACCAATTGGGCTGTATTGTTGACTTTCGGAACCAGTCCAAAGGTCCTAAAATTTTATCTCTTCACCATGACTTCACAGTAGTCTAGAAAGATGGTGACGTATGCAGCACAATCCTCCAAGAGGCCAGAAAATGGAAGAGAATGGAAAAAAGAACAGAAAGATCATGCGAGTCAGAAAGAATAAATGGGAGTGGCCACTGATGTCGCAGCATGTGACATCTGAGGTAAAGGTTTCATTTTGCCTAATGGTAGAGCTGTACCCTGCACAGATGAAGTGAATGCTCTTCATTTCTTTCACCATCATATGCGCTGAGGAAGTCCACTTTGTTTGGCTTATACCAAGGTCTACACATAGTTGAACACAGAGTCAACTCACCCAGGATTCATCCAATCGCAGCATAAAAGAAATGTGATTTGGAAGCAGGCAATGTGTTGGAAGGAGGCAGCCACCAAGTAATTCGCAAACATTTTATCTGAAGGTGGTGTGGAAAATTCCATGCAGCAAGGGATGGTGCTTCAGACCACACACCCCTGATGATGTTTGCAACCTGAGTCTGAATTTACTTCTCCAGGCAGACTTGACACCATCCTTTGACTTCAGATTTGAGACACTTATCTACACTTTTTTATTGCATCATCCATGAAGTGGTGGTGCCTAGTCTGATGTAATGGGTTTTTCTCCACACAAAAGCTTACAAACTGTTTGTTATTTTAGTGGTCCAATACAAGGTATGACCCTACTCTTACCATTGTATGATTAGGAGTGATATGTGGAGAAACATGTGAGAATATCATATGGTAAGAGTGCAACATTTTACATGGAGTGATATACGGGCACTTGGAAAGCTTCCTAATAGCTGGCATAGGACATAGTAAATGCTGAATGTGAGGCTCCTTTCTATAAACTGCTGAGGAGATTGCCCAGACTTGGGCTAAATTTTCTGTTTGTGCCTCCCAATTCTGCCCACAGGCCTTTGAAAATACTTCATTTTGGAAGATAGAAATACTGAAATGAGAACACAAGTAATAATGAAGATTTATGGCTATTAGAAGCAAGTAAGCCAAGAATGGTAAGCACCATTGAAATGAAGTTAATTGATAGATGAATAATAGATTGTGTGAAGATGTATTAGGGCTTGTATTATTTTGTACTATTTCCATTATATTGGGACTAATTTCCATAGTAATGCTGTTAGCTGAAAAGCTGTCTTTCTATATCAGGTCTCCTCAGAAAAAGCAAACATGAAAGTGACAATATTTTTAACAATATGTTGGGGTTTTGTTTAATAAAGCTAATGTTTTCAAATCTCCTTGTATTAAAACATGGTAAATGGCATCAAAATGTTGACATTTAATTTCACTATAGACTGTAAATATTTATCATTTCCCAAAGAAAACCTTACACATTTGTTGAAGTCCTACTCAATTGGTCATGAAACTGGATTGGAAGTGAATCCTCCTTTTGTTTTCCCCCTCTCTTTAAAGCACTCTTTAATTGAAAACTCAAAGCTGAAAACCAGTTTTAAAAATAAATAATGACACAGACAAAATAAAAGGAGCTAAAATTAAGACAGTTTTTTCTTAATTATATTTTATTGCTTCTCCCTTTCACAAACTGGACAGTGTGGCCCAGAATGTGCTCTGCTCATGCCGCTTTTCATTTCTGTGGCTTGAACATCCAGTCTGAGTCCAATGGTTCATCCTGGGATGCTTTGCTTGTTCCACGTTTCTAAAGTAAACTAATTTAATTCACACTTGCTAAGCTAATCTATTGATCTAAATATAAGTTACCCTTGTGATTTCAAATCCTGCATAATTGTTCTCCGCTCAAAAAAAAAGGCTACTTAAATGTTTATAAAATGTATAGTTTAGGATCACATCAATATTTGGGAAGCCACATGGCCCTCTCTGCCTACCAGCCTGACTGTATGTCTACTTACTGAAATCAGGTGCAGAAAGATAGTACCATGTTGCAGGGGCATGGCGTGGGGAGGGCAAGGCGGTGGGGTGTCCCGGATGTAGCAATTAGGGGACACCAAATTGCTTACTGCCCCCCGCCACTCCCCCTCCCACAATCTCCAAGTCCAGGTGCGAGCAGCAAAGGTGCGGAGGGGGAAGCAGCTTCTGCCTTCTCAGAGGGCAGGGCGGGGTGAAGCAGGAGCTGCCGAGGGGAGGGGACAGCGGGAAGCAGGGTGGTGTCCCTCCTCATTCCCCTCCTCCTCCTCTTATCCGCCTCCTCCAGCACCGTGCACACCCAAAGCGGAGGGTGGCACAGCTCTTCCATGCAGGAGGCGGCCGAGCAGCGGAAGTAAAGTGGGGAGGGGGTTGGCGACAGTAAACTCTTCATCTTAGAACTGCAGAGCTAGAAGGATCTCTGTCTCATGTCCTAACTGTGTACACTTTCAGAATTTCAAAATTATTGAAGCACAGTGGCAGATGTATGTTGTAGTTCTCGGCTGTAGTAAGCACAAACTTTTGGACTTGTGGTAGAAAAATTAGGGCCCCTGCACATTTTCTATCTGAATGTCTGCCAAATATCCATACCATTCTAGTTCCAGAATCTACTTCTGATATAAAAAGCTCCTGTTCTTATGGCAAATGTACAAGAATTCAGCAAGTTGTTTGCCTCACCGATGTACTCGTTTAAAATGAATGCTGAGAAGAACCACAAATTTGCCACCAAATTCCTTTTGGAGCAGAATCTAGTAGCATCTGCAGTTCCCAAGTATGACAGACAATAGCCAGCCAGCCAAAGGGTTGTTATCTGCAATTGGCAGATAACAGTATTAGGTACAAATTCAATATGCACCCGATCAGCATATGTAGAAAGAATACCGGCACCATGCCCATTAAATAAATACAAATGGAAGGCAAGTCAGAGTAAACCACATGGGCACAAAATCAGATGTGTCAGAAGTCTAAAAGGCATTAATGAGATTGCCAAAACCCTGCAATTAGCAGCAGTGTCTCATCTAAAAATAAACAAAACTACAGGTTAGATTTCAGTGATCTTCGCACCCCACATGTCCAGCTCTATTTGGAAAACATCATGTGCATGGGGTAGGCAAAGGGTCGCCCTCCAGATGATGCGTGCCGGAACTCATTACCATTGCTGGGCAGGGCTGATGGGACCTGTAACCCAGCAATATGGAGTGCTAAGCCTGTAAAGGCAGGGTTCCTTATTGTATGGAGGCTTTTATATACATTTAGCTTAATTTTATGTGTTGCTTCTGTCTTAGAATTCCTATAAGATTTCCACAGTATAAAAATAAGGAGGTGTCACCCTGTATAAAATAAGAAGGTGCCAGCTTCCAGGCAAATCGCAGCATGCCTTTGGGGAGGAAGAGGGGAACCTTTGGCCCTCCAGATGTTTTGTGCCAGAACGCCCACTGTCCTATATCATTGGCAATATGGGCTTGGAATTCTGGGAGTTGCAGTCCAAAACAACTCGCGGGCCGAAGGTTCTCCACCTCTGCTTTACAGCGTGGTGCACAAGGTTAATACCAAAGCACTTTTTTGCATAAATTTGCATTATATTTATCTTACTGTGTAGTGTGGGCTTCCTGCACAAGCTTTTATCATCCAGATCCGTGACTTCTGACATAACTGTATCTATATCCTATTGTCCCTCAGAGATTACAATGCCCTGATGTTGCATTGCTAAACTCTTCCCCTTTACCTATCCATTCAGAAACAAGATTCCTTTATTTGCTATTTTGACATGCTGGAAAGTATGTAGTAGCTCAGGTACTGGCTTTCTGTGGTTGTCTGTGGTTGTCTGTGGAACTCCCTGCCACAGGATGTGGTGATGGAATCTGTCCTGGATGCCTTCAAAAGGGGATTGGACAGATTTCTGGCAGAAAAGTCCATCACAGGTTACAAACCATGATAGAGATGTGTAATCTCCAAGCTTAAAATTGGGGTACTTCAAGGGCCAGATGCAGGGGAGTGGTATCAGAAGACAGATATCTAGTCTTGTGTGCCCCCAGATGCATTTGGTGGGGCCACTGTGAAATACAGGAAGCTGGACAAGATGGGCCTTTGGCCTGATCCAGCATGGCTCTTCTTATGTTCTTATGTTCTTATCTGTTTATGGCAGCCTGCACAGTTCTTTTCTGCACTATACCATAGGTTGCAACCCTCAGAAGCAGGACTTAGTCACTATGTTGAAGCAGTTATTTCCAACAATAATACCAAGTATTATTATCTCCAAAGTAGTTAGATATGATAACAGTTATAATTTTTAAAAGGCCTTATTTCCCAATTGTAAAAAGGAACTAAAGTAGATGCAATATAGTTTGCTACAGTTAAAAACAGAATAGTTGTAGTTTAAAGAAAATCTAAACACCGATGGGCTTCTCAACTACTCTTGTATCAACAGTTGGCAGTTACATGATATTGTCCATTTTGAAAACATCTCTTCATCTTGATTTAGCCAGTCGCTGGGAACTCATTCCATTTTTTTAAATGAAAATTTTCAGATGTTTGCTCATTTCTTCACCTATCTGACAGGAAGAACTTGGAATATGGTTGAGAGCAAGAGGGGAAATTCATCAGTCTCTTCTGAGAGGTTTCACAGTTTCAAAACCAGCCATGAGGATTTCATGCACAAATACTCAAGGGCAAATGTTTAGGAATGAGCTAAATGACACGTCTTCTCTGAAATTCATTCCTGCAGCTCTTTTGCCACTTGTCATTTCCCTTGATATTTTACATTAGAATAAGAGCATATCCTGTTGCAAATATTTGTCACATACTGCGCGTTACTTACAGATACCCAGGCAAGTTAAACCAAATCCTTGGAGGGATTCTTCTTTCTCTAAACTCTGCTCATTTGAGAAACACAGGTGGCAAGCTGCCCCCTTCCTCCTCCTCCTCCTCCTCCTCCTCCTCCTCCTCCTCCTCCTCCTCTAAGCAAATCCTCAGTGTAAAGCAGCGTCATTAGAAATGGTGGCTACAAATTTCAAAATGGCCATCAGATCACATTCTGAATGCTGCTGCTCAAGCAGACAGACTTTCTTATCCGAATTCATTGTGTGGGCTTTGGTATGTTGTCATGCTTTACAGGCAGGCCTGATATTTTAGGCTAAATGGACAGCAAATTGAAAATACAATAGAGTGACACCCCCCCCCCCCGCCAATCGCGGGGGTTAGGGACCCAATCCAAATCACAATAATTGAAAATCTACGATATGCGGATGCAGGTTGGGCCGGGCCTGGGGGGCCTAGCTGGGGGCTCTTGTACTTTCTCCCAGCTGGCACTTCCCCGAACAAGCGTGCAAGGTCTTTCCTGGGCCTTATGGAGGCTCCTAAAGAGCCTCCTTGCAAACTGGAAGCCTCAGAAAATCATTTCTGAGGCCTCCAATAGTCTAGAAAGGCCCTCGGAGGCCTCAGAAATTATTTTTGGCAATCCGAAAGTCACTTCTGTTTCACAGGGAAGCCCTTTTGGGGCTTCCAGAAGGCCTGGGAAGGCCGTTTGGGGCAACACCAGTCCTGGGGTAAATATGGGAGGCCTGAAACAGGCCTTTTCCCCATTACTCCAGGGGCCTTTTTTCATATACTGTGGTCCCACAATATAGCAGAACCGTAGTATATGAACCACGAAAGGGCAGGGGACCATTGTAACAGTCACATGAAGTGAGTAACCCATCTCATGTCAGGGGCTTAACATGTCAACAGACTGACCATTTAAAAGCAAAATTAAAGTGTGCTGCTTATATACCACTCCTTAGCACTTAAAGCACTCTCTGGGTGGTTTAGAAGTTAATTACGCAGGCTATACATTCCCCCCCCCCCCGCAAGCTTTGTACTCATTTTAATTACCTCAAAAAGGTCTCAATTTTACATGAGTGTTTAGCTGCAGTAATGAGCTGGATGAGGATGAGCAAAATGAAACTTAACCCAGACAAGACAGAGGTGATTCTGGTCAGTTGAAAGGGAGAAAAAGAGACAGGGACACAACCTGTACTGGATGGGGTCACCCTCCAACTGAAAAAAGAGGTGCACAGCTTGGGTGTGCTCTTGGACTCATCCTTGAGCTGGGATGCCCAGGTCACAGCTGTGGCCTGGAACGCATTTGCACAATTAAGGCCAGTACGCAAGTTATGCACGTTTCTTGAGAAACCAGCTCTGGCCATGGTGGCATATGCCCTAGTGACCTCTCGGCTAGACTACTGTAATGCACTCTATGTGGGGCTACCAATGAAAACCCTCAGGAAACTTCAATGGGTCCAAAATGCAGCAGCCAGACTGCTGACTGGGGCGGGATACAGAGATCACATTACACCATATTAAAGCAGCTCCACTGGCTGCCAATCAGCTATTGGGCACAATTCAAGGTGCTGACATTGACCTACAAAGCACTAAATGGCCTGGGTCCTAGCTACCTCAAAGATCGAATCTCACAATATGAACTGACTTGGATGTTAAGGTCATCAGGAGAGGCCCTTCTGTCCATCCCGCCACCCTTACAGGTATGTCTCATGGGAACACATGAAAGGTTGTTCTCGGCTGCTGTGCCCAGACTCTGAAACTCCCTTCCACTAGAGGCCAGGACTGCCCCATCTCTGCTGTCTTTCTGGAAACAGGCAAAGACCTTTCTCTTCAAGCAAGCTTTTCCTGAATGATGGTCTACCCATTATCTGTCTTTTTATTTTATATGAATCTATAGGATCACATAGACTCTGTGTTTATAACCACTTATAACCTTCCGTGATTTCACACTATGTTTTCATTGTTAGTTTTTCACTCATAACTTTACATGGAATTTTACTGTCCTTTTAACTGATTGCGTTCTCTTACAGCATAATGTAACATTGTCTTTTAATGCTGTAAGATGTTCCTCAATAACCTGTTCTCAATACTTGAACATGTCTTAATTGTACTGAACTGTATACAGTATTATCCCTCATTACTGTATGCCACCTTGGGTCCTTTTCCAAGGAGAAAGGTGTGGTAAAAATAATCTAAAATACATAAATAGATGTGGATGCTACCTGCTTCACACGAAGCACAAACTTTCTCCAGTCTACTTACCTCCATGTGTCTCCAGGATCCTTCTTTGTCAGCAGCACACCAATCAATGCTGGAATCTGTTTGTCCATTCCCCACCTCCCCTGGCAGCTGACTACTCATTGGCTGCCTCCTCCTGCCTCCTCACCAGAGTGGCTGCCTGCCTGAGGAGGCAGGGAATGGCTGGCCGGTCTCCAGCACTGATTAGCATGGCACCAACAAAGAAGGACCCTGGCAATTCACAGAGCCTAGTAAGTGGATCAGGTGGTTGGGGGGAGGGAGATTAGGAACAACTGGCCAGTGGTGCTTGAAGACGTCTCTACTTAAGATGTGGTGATCTTTTTTGAACAATGGCTGTAATGCAAAGTTACAGCTGCATAAGTGTGCCAGATGTTACTCCCAGACAAGCAGCATTGCACAATTTGATGTCCACAATTGATTGTGCAATTTGTGTCATGACTGTTGCATGACATTCATACCGAAGAGCAATGGGAATAGCACTTTTGCCCTGTCAAGATCTTTCCTACTGCTTCTGCAGCCTTGCACTATTCATATATAGCTGGGCAACAGATTTTCAGCTCATGTGGGTGTTATAACAAAAAAAAGAGAGAGAAACAGCAATGAGTTAGTTGCACTTCAGAAATCAACAGGACAAAACTGAAGCTGTGACATATTTTTCACATAGATATCAGTGGGATCTAAGTTCCAATAACTTAGATCTGGAGCCAACCCAACGGATGGTATAAGGGCTCCCTAAAAATGTGTTCAAATCATTTTAAAAGCTTAGAACAAATGTAGCAAATATTTTTAATTGCCATATGGAGCTGCAGTCTTGAAGAGATATATTTATCAGAATTAGGAAGGGCAGAAAAGAAGATTTTTATTATTAACCCCAAACCAGCATTTTGCTAATTAAATTGCTGAAAGTCTTGTGTCACTTCCCACGTAGGTCACTGCAGAAGAAGAGGCGGGGTTGGGCAACCTTCAAGATGAATGCCAGGAGAGCATCCCACAAACACATGGTCTTTACAGCTTGCATATTTATTTCAGCGCTTCTCAGGCTCGGCTGCAGGTGAAATCTCAGATATGGCAAGGCACAATTAGCAGATTTATTATACTGTGGATGCTTGGGCAAAAGATGTGACGAACTAGTGTCTTTCACGTTAACACTAACATCTGGGCCTCTATGCCCACTCAAGCCAAAAGATTAGCTGTTCAGCACAGCTAATCCGTAAAAGACTCAAGAAAGAATGTGGTGGCTTCTCTCCCTTACCTGAATGGGTGGTCGAACCTATACCACCCCAGACTAGTGGAACAGAATATCGTGGGAGAACAAGGCACTTGGGCAACTCTCTTTAAACAATTCTACAACAAAACAATGCCCTTGTTTGCCCAGTGCCTTAAAAATTCTTGCTGCACCATATGTTTCTTCTAACCTACATCTCAGGAAGGATGCCATCTGGTGGGCCCTATTTGTTCTTCCCTGTTCTTCTAACACAGTAGTTTTACAGTATATAGTTAGCTGGAGTGAAAAGAACACACAACATAGATAATTATAGAGTTAAACATAAATTGTGAATTACAGTAGAGCTTTGCAATGAGATAGGCATGGTCTGATGGGGTTAGAGTGGCTTTTTTGAAATAGTATGGCTATGGTTTGGTTTGTAGCTTCAATTCAGTTTCAGCTCATTATAAGTAGCCAGTCAAGATTCTGAACACCTTGCCATGAGTGACAAGAGGTAACATTTTCATGTATCAGGAACAGGATGTCAAAGAGGATGCAAATAGCCCCATTACACTTTAGAAGTATATTAATAAAATTTCTGCTTTGAATGGTTTCTCCATATGGCTGTTTCGATACATACCTTTAGGAACCTCATGTGTGTGTTGTGTCGTTACAGTTGTGACCGACTCTTCGTGACACCATGTCCATGGAGTTTTATTGGCAGGAATACTGGAGTGGTTTGCCAGTTCCTACTCCAGGCGCCTACAGCACCTGGTATTTCCTGGTGGTCTCCCATCCAAGTACGAACCAGCACCGACCCTGCTTAGCTTCTGAAATCAGGCGAGATCAGAAGTGCTTAGGCCATTTAGGCAGCAGGAACCTCATAGCACACTGGATAAACTGCAGTCCTGCAGTCAAGACTCTGCTCTCAACGAGGCTCAGGAACCCAACTCAAGATTGACTCAGCCTTCCATCCTTCTGAGATTAGTAAATTGAGTACCCAGCTCACTGGGGTGGGGAGCCATATGTAGCCTGCATAATTAAATTGCAAACCAACTAGGATGTGCTTAAAGCACTGTGGGCCAGTATGTAACCTGCCTGCCTTGCTTGACTTTGCTTTGTTTAAAAATGTTATCCACTGGAAGACACATCAATTTCTTTATGTACATATTTCTCCTCTCAGAAATACAGTCCATTTCTCAGTTACAGAATTGCCCATCATCTCAGGACACACTAGAATCTTTCTGCTTCAATCTGTTTTAACCAGGAACTCACTTTCTCCTGGGAAGATTTTCCTTTTAAGATGTCAAATTACATGTGAAGGGCTAATTTTCATCTGGAGGTCTTGTCATGAAGGATCTTTCTTCTCCACAATCTTGGGAGGGCAATGTTTTCCTCTTTAATAACTTTTATCTTTATTAATAGGAATATTCTCTAGGGTTCTCTGAATGGCTTGACTCAAATGGAAGTAGCAATCAAAGTCACAGGAGTATCTCTATCCCACTGCATTTGTTTGGTGCGATTATGTCTAAGAGTGCAAGTTACTGGACATGAGGCATATGTTCTCTTTTTTAACAAATGTGCACATCCAATCCAGACTAGGTGTATTGGTGCAATTCTGTGGTGACTACAGGGCAGAACAAAGGTCCTCTGGTCATTTCCAGGAAGGTGCCATATACTTCTCCGTCTTTAGTGTTCAAGCTAGCATTTAGTGGGTTTTAAAAGTTTTTAAGGAAGCTCAGGAATTTGAACCAAGGAATTCCAAAATTAGAAGTGTGTGAAGATTCTCAGTCATCCAGGTGAGGTTGTCCAGAAGGTGAGTCATGGCAACTGGACTTCTTTTCTTGTTAGATGAACCTTGTTAGGTCTCAGACTGAGGAAGTGACTTGGATAGGTAGTGAAATGTTTCAATATAACAAGAAAAGAAATCCAGTTGTCATGAACTCAGCTTCCGGATATGCTCAATAGTGGTAGACTAAGTTGCTGGTGCCATTGGAGAAGGCAAAGGAGAGCTGGACCCTCAAATATACCCCATCATTTCCCCTGGGTCACAGATGCACCTGGCAAGGCTTAGACTGAGGTCATAATGTCATAGATCCCCCCTTTCAAGCCACTCCACTGGCAGCCTCATATAACTGCAGATCAAAGTGCCAGAGTTGGATTTTGCCCTTACAAATTTTGTGGCCCACGCCCAGGTTCATCTACTTTACCAAACCCTTGGGACCGAGTATGTGTATGACTGCAGGTAAAAAGCTGCTGGTATCATGTTTGAATAGATAGGACATTAGGGCGTGTCTTTTCTCTCATGCCACCAGTACAAGAAAGCCTAGGACCTGAACAGGAAGGATTTCCCAGCTCCTGGGGCAGGAGAAGGAAGCAATCTTGCAAAAAGCTGCTTTCCCTCCATGGGAAACCTCAGAGGTGAGGAGGGAATGGAATCCCCTTTTTGATGATCCCTAGGAGAGATGGGCACGGAACGAACCTTTTTTCGTTTCCGTTACCGTTTGTCGTTTCCATTACGTAACAAAATGACAAATGACAATTGTGATGAAAATTAAACGAAACGAACAGAACCACGAAAATTGAGGTTGTTACATTTCATTTCCCTTAATGGCGACGCGCAATGAAATGAGCTGTTTTAAATGTTAAAAAACGTCCTGGACATCCGTAAAAACGCAGCAATAATTATTTATATTGTCTGATAATACCTACCAGGGGGGTTGGGGTCCTTAAAACGTTTGTTTTAGTCTTCTCCCATCACGATGCATTTTTCTTTTCCCTTTAAAATAGATGTCGCCACCAGCCACAAAATGGAGGCAAGCCATGTGATGGGATCATGTTCAACCAAAAGCATGCCCAGGTTGCAGACTGGGCGGGCAGGTCTGGCAGCCATAGAGCGCATAAAAAGTTCTGGCAGCCCCCGTCCTCCTTGCAGTCTCTGGTAGGAGTTAGGGTGGGATTGCTGTCTCTGCGACTCTAGCTTCAGTCCTGCAGCCTCCTTGTGTGCGTGCGTGCTGCGTACCTCTCAGTGACTACCCTCCCTTGCCCTGCAGTGCAGTCACTCTGTGGCTGCCTTGCACCCTGGGCAACACCCGCCGCTGCCTTTGCAGCCTCCCTGCATACCTAGTCTATACTGTGTCTCTGCCAGCATCCATTTTTTTAGTGTTTTCCCTCTGATCTGGGGCATTGGGGGATGCCTGCACACGGAAATGCTTTAAAAATCGCGCAAAAAGCGGCTAGAAACGACAAACGGAAAAATGAAAAACAGTAACGAAATATTTCAAAAAATTCGTGACAAACAGAAACGAACCGAAACAGACCTCTCAATGACAAACGAAAAACCGAAACGCCATTTTTCTGTTTCGTGCCCATCTCTAATCCCTAGCATGGAATTGGGCTTCTTCATCGCTGCAACATACTGGGCAAACACCTTCATTGAGCTGTTCACCAGCACAACAGGATCTCTTTCCTGATCCATTACAGATAGCTCCGAACACATGAATTGATATATAAAGTTTTGATTTTTTGCCCCAATATGCATTCCTTTACATTTTCCTACATTGAAACACATTTGCCATTTTGCAGCCCATTCCCCCAATTTGGAGAGATCCTTCTGGAGCTCTTCACAATCTTCTCTGGTTTTTACCACACAGAAAAGTTTTGTGTCATCTGCAAACTTGGCCACCTCACTGCTTATCCCTATCTCCAGGTCATTTATTAACAGACTGAAAAACACCGGTCCCAGGACAAATCTCTGGAGCACACCGCTTTTCACCCCTTTCCATTGTGAAAATTGCCCGTTGTCCCCTATTCTCTGTTTCCTGGATCTGAACCAATTCTCAATCCATAAGAGGACCTGCCTTCTTATCCCTGGACTGCAATTTTCTCAGCAGTCTTTGGTGAGGGACTGTGTCGAAAGCCTTCTGAAAATCAAGATAGACAGTAGCCACCGGTACACCCAAATCCACATGCCTGTTGACCTTTTCAAAGAATTCTAAAAGGTTTGTCAAGGAAGACTTACCCTTAAAAAAACCATGCTGATTTTTCCTCAGCAAGGCCTGTTCTATGTGTTTTAAGATTTTCTCGTGTATGACACTTTCCAGCAACTTCTCTGGGACAGATGTAAGGTTAACCAGCTTGTAGTTCCCCGGGTTCCCCTACCTTCCTTTTTTAAAAATTGGTGTGATATCCGCTATCCTCCAGTCGTCTGGCACTCTGGCCATTTTAAGAGGCAAGGTACATATTATCATTAAGAAATCCACCATTTCATTTCTCAGTTCCTTAATATCCCTTGGGTGGATGCCATCTAGGCCCGGTGACTTGATGATCTTCAATTTATCAATTAAACCTAAAACATCCTCTCTTTTAACCTGTATTTGATTTAATTATTTTGTCAAGAGGGGCTGTTCAGTCAGCGGAATTTCTGAGTCCCCCCTTTAGCTTCCTCACCATCCAGAGGGCCAACTGGTTATCTGGCAGGTTTTCTATTTCTAACATGTTTAAATATGGTTTTATTATTTCCCTTTAGGTTGCTAGCCATATGTTCCTCAAAGTCTTTCTTTACATCTCTTACATGTTCTTACATGTCTTTTGCCAGAGTTTGTGTTCCTTTTTATTTTCCTCATTTGGGGAGAATTTCCATTTATGGAAATACCTCTCCTTGCCCTTTAGAGCCTCTCTAACTCCACTCGTTAATCGTGCTGGTGTCCTCATGAACTTAGTGGAGCTCTTCTTTGTGGTATGCACTTCTGCTGGGCCTCTACTACCATTATTTTGAACAGGCTCCATGCACACTGGAGAGATATGATTCTTTTTACCTCCCCTTTCAATTTCTTTCTAACTAGTTTCCTCATCTGATGGAAGTCCGCCCTTCGGAAATCAAGGGTTTTTGTGTGTCTGATTTGCTTGACACTCTTCCCTTGACATGCATGGCAAAGGAGATTGCAGCATGGTCACTGTTCCCCAGTGGCTCAGTGACATTCATGTCTGTGACCAGGTCCTGAGTATCACACAGTATTAGATCCAGAGTTGCCTGTTCTTGGGTGGGCTCATGGTGCCTCCCAACACCATGATGTACAATTTGGGAACCCTTGTTATAGACCAAACAGGTAACATTTTCAAGTTCTCTTATTTTGTAGTAAAGCTTAACTTTTTTTTACAGTAGAATATAAAGCTTAAATATATAGTTCATTTCTAGCCCACATAAGAAAAATCAGCAGTTCATCTTGATGCCGAAGACAGATTATAGGTTTGTGGGGGTTTTCAGACACTTAAAGATATGATAAGTATCTTTGTCTGGATAAACATATTCATCCTATTATTATCTTTCAAAGGTAGCTCAGTGCCAGAATGCATTCTATGTATGGGGAACCTGCAATCCTTGGAATCTACAATTTTAAAAGCTCAGGTAGATGATACTCAGTATGGTGTAGTGCATAGAGTGATGGTTTAGGACTCAGGAGACCCATGTTTAAGTTCCCAATTGGCCATGGAAACTCAATGCTGGTGGTGTGTTGATAAAACTATTGTTTATACATCTCACTTGCCTAGAAATCCTTATTAATATTGCAATGCATGGGTTCTGCACTGAAGGCATGTAATGCACATGAAGACGATATTCAGACTTCTGTTTGAGACTCTGTAAAGTCTAACAAGTACTGAGCACAATACGACAATGATGTTCTAGAATAAGGCAACTTTCTATATACAGTAGGACCTGAACAATACCCACAGTTTCACTTATCAGTTATTTGCTGGAGCCAAATATACAACATACAAGTGTCCCCTCTCGTTGGCCTTTTTTTCTGCTCCCTTGTATATTGCATTTAAGGGTTCCCTGTATCTGTGATTTCAGGCATTAATGGTAGATCGTATAACTGATCTCCCATGGATGCTGAGGCCTTACGTTATGCATTAGACATGGGCATGACTCGGCGAAATTGTTGTTTCCGTTTTCGGTTATCGTTTCCGTTACGTAACGGAAACGGTAACAATAATTAAGCCATCAGAACTCGAACCGAAAAAAGAAAAAATTGATCGGGTTTTTCGTTTCCGTTTGTGGCATCGTGGCAATCGCACAATGCGAAGCACAGAAAAAGTTTTTAAAAGTTTTTTTAAAAAAAAACCCCGACTCCCAGCCAAAAAAGCAGGCGAAAATATGCCTGCCTGAGGCTTTGCCACCTACCAGAGGGGTCCCCGGCCTTTCCCCCCTCTTCTCCTGTCCTGGGCTGCTTGCACCAGGCTGGGGGGGTCATCCTCGTCGTCTCGCCATGCCATGCGGTGGGGGGGGGTCAAAAATGGCAACCACAATTTTTCTTTTGAAATTGTGGTCAAAAAACACACCAAATCACCACAGAAACATGTGGAATTTATTGATTTTAAATGCCTGAATTTTAATAGTAGCAGCAGTGGGTTTTTTAATAGCAATAAAACATCGTATTTATTTTATTTTATTTTATTTTATTTTATTTTATTTTAGACCTGCCCATTTGGGCTGGGCATGGGGTGGGACCATGCAAATTGTTTGAACCATTCCACCAATGGCATGCCAGGTTTTTGACTGACACTTCTGGATGTCTCGGAGGGCATACAAAGCCGAGGCACCTTCCAGAAATCGCAGTTGGGTGTATGGATGTGGTTGAGGGAGGAGGGCTGGCTGCTGGTGCTGGTGTGATCCGATCGAGATTGAGGAGGGAGGCTGGAGGCTTTAGGATTTAAGTTAGCCAGGCAGGGAGGGAACTGAATTTAGAAAATAATTTCTTTGATTCCCTGCAGCTTTGTCTGCTGAAGGGAATAGCAGTTTATTCTTTATTTCTTCTCTGGCAGTTTGTGAGGATTTTTTTTCTGATATTGGATAAAGGGGGAGGTTTGACTGGGAGTGGGAGGTGTGGATTTATTTTAAAAATATATTATATGCTACCATTTATTTTCTATTTTCCCAACTTCAATTTGCTTGCACACACACACATTTGGGGTACAAGCCAAGAACAGAACCTCTATCCTAAGTGATATCCTAACTGCCCACTCGCCTGTCCGCCTGCACCGCCACCCGCCTGCGGCCCGCACCGCCGCCTGCCCACTCGCCCGCCCACGGCTGCTGCCCGGCCGCTCGCCCGCCCCGCCCCCGCCGCCTAGGGCGCAAAAACACCTAGCGCCAGCCCTGATTGTGGGACGCCCCTATGCTCTGGGAAGTCAAATCGCGCTAAATCGTGGTGGAAATGACAAACGACAAACGACAAATGGAAATGACGATTTTTTGAAAAATTTCGCGACAAATGGAAACGACTTGAAACGGACCCGTTCCAACAAACGAAAACTCGAAACGTCATTTTTTCTGGTCGTGCCCATGTCTATTATGCATTCTTGAAGGCTTTCATGGCTGGGATCTGATAGCTATTGTGAGTTTTTTGTGTGTTTTGCTGGGATTATAGGTTGAAAATAGAGATGGGCACAAAATGGAAATATAGGGTTTCATTTCGTTTCGTTTCTTTAATAGTTTCATTTCAATTCATTAGTATGAAAATTTTAAAGTAGTTTCATTATGAAATGAAATCAAAC
This sequence comes from Phrynocephalus guinanensis, assembly GCA_037367245.1. Classification (NCBI taxonomy): domain Eukaryota; kingdom Metazoa; phylum Chordata; class Lepidosauria; order Squamata; family Agamidae; genus Phrynocephalus; species Phrynocephalus guinanensis. Next base: position 28,324,470 of record CM074742.1, read on the forward strand.
ACTATGCTCTCCTAGGTCCTAGAGGCACCAAAATGGCAGGGGGTCTTCCTCAAGCTCTTCCCTGTGAGCCCTTGAAATTTGGAGAGGTTTGGGGATCAGGGGCTGAGTTCTTCAGCTCCAAAGGGGGTGCTCCTAGCAAAAAATCATTCTAATTGAATCAGGAAGCCGTAATATTCTCCCCCCCCCCACTGGGCGAGCAATTAGCGGCTTCACTGGCTTGGCTTCTGAACCCCAATTCAAATGATTTTTCCCCCTAGGGGAAATTTTTTCCCCTTTGGAGTTTAATACCTCAGCCCTTTAAGCCCTAAACCTCTTCAAATTTCAGGGGCTTAATGGGAAGAGCTTTGAGGAAACTCCCCTGCCATTTCATGTAGGATGAATCGTTTCATTCCTAGAGGGGGGAAATGGTGTTTCATTTCATTTTGGGACAAAATGCGTCCTACCGTTTTGTTACGTAACAAAGTAACTCGTTACATAACAAAATGACAAAACAGTGTTTCGTGTTTTGTTTTGTGCCCATCTCTAGTTGAAAACTGAGGGCTTTCAGAAGATCATGGAAGAGAGTCAAAGAGAGGGAGAAGTACACAAAAAAGACTACTTTGGTTTCTAAGCAGCACACTTGGAATAGCTATTTCCTTGGATTACCTGTTCCTAATTTCCCCATGCTGGATGGCTGATTCTAGGGCCATAAACCTGTTGGGCAGTGACTGCTTGCACATGAGGGATGGCATCATAAGCAGTGGCAGATTGCTGCTAATTTAAGGCTTCCATTTGCGACCTCAGTGTGCCCTGCAGCTCTGTCACTTTGTATGCATGCTGGGTGCACCCCAAAATCATTAAAGGAAGCTTTTACAATGTTGCCATCTGCTCCTGCCAATGACATCATTCCCTTTGCCCAGTCAGAGCTGGCAATAGGCTTTCAGTCACTAAACTGAAGTTCAAAACACTATTTTCAAGTTCTGATTATGTGAGCGAGGTATGTTTCAACTCAAGTTTTCCCCAGAACTTTTAAATATCAGATTAGTCATTAGTCACTCCCATTATGCAGGCACAGATATGCAATAGGATTTGAGCCAGTATCTTTGAAAAGTGACATTCCTGGCATAAAAGGGTATGGATGTTCATTTTTGATGTCCACCATTGTCATGGACACTAACTGGCGCATCTGGTGGGGCCACTGTGAGATACAGGAAGCTGGATAGATGGGCCTTTGGCCTGATCCAGTATGGCTCTTCTTATGTTCTTATGTTCTTATGGCTGTTAGCCTTCAACACTTGAGGTCTTTTTCCTCCTGCTTCTTAGAGAAAGCAGGAAGTTGCTTCTTGTCACTTTAAATATTTTTGCCCTGTCTCATTGCATCTTAGCACATACTGACATGCCCACTTGCACTGCTGATTTTCTGTATTTTGCAAAGACAGTATATCCTATTTCCTAAAGCATTTCCATCACTAAGTGCATGAAAATAAAAGGTGTATTAAAAGGTGTTTTAAGAATTCTACTGCTCAAAGGAATATAAATATAAGCAGGATAAGTTGCAGCTTTTTCCATCTGCATCCCAACACCTGAGTGTCTTGCAGATAATCATATCATTTCTTGGATGAGATTATGGAATCTTACAAATGAGGAAATAAACAATCAAAGGCTTTTCTGTAACTACGCATCTCAGCTTTGAGCTCCAAGAGCTGGTTAATCGAAAAATGACTTTATTTTTTGAATAGAAGGAGCAATTGAGAATGATTGAACAGACATGCCCACTAATCATTTTTTTCTCAGACACAATTATAATAATTAGCATTATAAAGTGCTAATTATCTCTGGACACAGAGGACTTGCATGCCAAAGGCAGGGCCCCACATTAAGTAAAGAGGATTTTCCTCTTTTCTGCCACCATTTTCTTTCTTTTATTTATTTGTTAAAAAAAAACTTAAAAGATGCTAAATCCATCACACATGTCAGCAATGATATATGCTGCTAATGCCCAGTACTTGAACTAGGGCATGTCTGTAGATCCTCAGGTCCTCATCCAGAGATAGTGCCTGATTGATTTAATCTTCAGAGTGAGCCAGCCCCTTGTTCTACTGGCCATCGAGCTGCTTTCGCCACCCTTTCAAATGTATTCAGGTAAGCTTCGACGTCATCCTCCTTGGACATTTTCTGGAGGCGTATTTCGATTACTGTTATTAAGGGGGTTGTCTGCTGAGTCCAAAATACTGTCCCTTCTTAGAATTTGAGACATTAGCAATCGGTTTTGCTCCACTAAGACTTCTATTAGTTTATCTTGTTTATCGAATTCAGTTTTATTTTCTTCTGTAATTGGATTCGGAACCGCCCCACGTTGGGCGCCATTTTGTGAGGGTTCGGTTCTTACCCTCGGTGGTTCCGAATGACAAATGACATGAGAGCCAGTTTTTAACAAAATTTCAAACAGATTTTTATTGCTTACAGACTCTGAGGCACTGTGGGTTCTTTCTTGGATAACTGGAGATAACCTAGGCATACTTGAAACAACATTCCCGCCAACATCGGGTTCATCATAAATAGCATTAACAGGAACAAAACTTGGATCAGCTTCTTCTAGGGGTGAGGGGGGAAAGGGGACCCCCGGCCCATTGCGCCACAGGACTGACAAACCTCTCGGTTCTCCATTTCCGGAACCTTTCAGATGTCTCTGGCCATTTAAGAGGTCTTACATGTACTGCCCAAGCAATTCTTCCCCTTTTTGGACCCTTAGATATTCTGTTTCTCCTTTTTTATCTCCTCTCTCAGTCTGATTTCCTACACTCTTTAACTGCCAATCCCAACTGTCATTCTCCTCCCTTTCCTCCCTCGCTCTCCCCCTCACTAGCTTGCGCTCCACCCACTCATCCAACGGTTCATCCACCACCCAGTACACATCCCGCGTGTCCTCGTGCTGATCACCCTCGAGACCACCCTTGCATTCCTCCTCTAATTCTATGACATGCAATCCTCTCATCTGCATTTCCATTTCCTTCTCTTCATCCACTCGGTTAGGAAGTCCAGACAGCTCACTCTCTTGAGCATTCATGGGACGGTCCGTCTCCTCACAATGTTCTCTTCACATTTTGTACACCCCCCAAATCACCAAAGGATGTTTTAATCAGTGGCAAGCTACTACTGCTCCTGACACCACTCCCATTATGCAGGCACAGATGTGCAATAGGATTTGAGCCAGTATCCTTGAAAACTGGACTGAAGAGTCCTTTGAATTTAGGATGCCTCTAGCAGCCACTCAAACAAAGGGACATCCTTCCTAAAAGAAGATGGCTGTCCACCCTTCTATGAGTACCTAGGTCTGATTCTAGATCCCAACTAGAAAGACATGGGATACATGCTAGAAAGCTAATCCAATATCCTGACAATGGCAGCAGCAGCACCATCATCGCTCCCATGACTGTTCAGGTCAAACCCAAGTCAATGCACGGATTCCCATGCATAAGCAGTTGTTACAGCTGGGCAACTAATGTGTCATGTGAGCACCATTCTTTTGGTGAGGCTGAACTAGATGTGGAGGCAGTGGAGCATTGAATAGAACTCATTTATCATGTGCCTAGATTTCCATTTTAACATGCCAATGAAAATGCTCTGAAAGTATATTGGTATGTCAAATCAGCACCTACGTATATGGCCTTCTGAAAACCTCAGAATGGCAATCCTCTCTCTCCTAGACCAGCCTTGAAGCAGAATTTGGGGGGAAAGAATGCTATTCCTGAACAAAGTCATTTACCTCCAAAGTCAGTGCCAATAGCAAGCAGGGTAAGAACCTTTTAAAAATAATTATGGAGGTTAATGGAGAAAACTCAAAAGCTTCACCCTCAAACCGTTACCTAATAAAAGAACTAAGTACTATGATGGTCATAGAAGATGATTAATTTTACATTTTAATGAGCTATTTGAAGTAGTTTTCCACTATTGTTCATGGCATGAATCAGAAGCTTATGGATCTGTAGTTACATAGGTCCATTTTATCTTCATTTTGCATCTGATTTATTACTACATGCAGGAGAGTTCTTACTCTAAAAGTGAATGGCCCTGTCCAGAAAAAGTGTGTCTTTCAGTTGAGGGTTTGTTAGTGCAGCTCTAGTGTGAAAACAGACCCACAAAGCACAAGCAACTTATTGTGTAGCAGGTTAACTGCTCAGTAAATCATTCAACAGTAGATTATGGTTAGAAGTTCTCAATCTAGGTTATCTTTCACCTGCAAATTCCAAGCCAAACTGGGGAAATAGACAAAGAGAAGCTGGATTTTTGAGTCAGCTGAAGCAATACAACTCAGTAGTCGTACCAAGTCACCTGACACTGGTCTTCAAGGCTATGTACAGAACCTTTGTTAAAATATCCCTACCCGACTGGTCTTTCTTCAAGAAAAAAAAACTCACTAAAAACTCTAGTTTGATCATGGGTGTGCAATAGCACAGAAAAAACAATCAAATTTAAACAATATAGGACTAGTAATGTCAAGATAATCCCTTCTACATTGCAACTTCCAAAGCAGCAATATAAAGCATTAAACTGGAAAGAAAAAGAAAATCAATCAAGGAATTAAGGAAAACCAGCTCATAGTTAGCCCATGCCAGGTGAACTAATGATTCTCCCATATTTCTGGTAAAGCACAGGAGGCAGTTTTCAGGCAGAAGTTCCAAGGATGCTGTGCCTTACTTTTTGCCTCTTCTAGAAGTCTTACTTCCAAGCATTGTACACAGCAGAGTCAGGTTAGACCTCTTCCTTGGATATGAGTTTAGAACACCATATTTTCTAGAACAGTGATTCTCAACCTTAGGTAACTCAGATGTTCCTGGGCAGCAGCTCCCAGAAACCCTGGCCCAGCACGGCTGATGGAGAATGCAATTCTGGGAATTGCAGTCCATAGACACTCAGGTTACCCTAGGTTGGGAACCACTGGTCTAGAAAATGTTCTTACTTGGCCAGCAGTCAAGGCAGTATCTGGGAGGGAAGGGTGCATTTGCCCTGGGTGCAGCAATCTGGGGGCACCTGGAGTGGGAGCAGGAGGAGGAAGCCATGCACCCTCCCACAAGCAGTCCTCCTTTCGCATGGCTAAGGCTTGGCATCGAGACCCCTGCCGCTACCGCTGCTGCCGCAAGCCAGGCAAGTGGCGAAGCAGGCAGGCAGGCAGGCAGGCAGGCAGGCAGGCAGGCAGGCAGGCAGGCGGGGAGCGTGGTGGCAGCAGTGCCCTCCTCCTCCTCCTCCTCCTCCTCCTCCTCCTCCTCCTCCTCCTCACCTTGCTTCAGGCCACTACTGGACTAGGGAGAGGTGTAAGGCGTGTGCGCACTACTGCACACATGCATGCCCTCACTCACACAAACACACACAAATGCATATCTGCCTGTCTGCCCACATGCACACTGGGAAGTGTGGTGGTGCATCTTGCTTGCTCCTTGGTCAATAGTAACCAACGTGAGGGCTTGTGCTTTCGTTCATTGCTTCCTTTCAGATGGCTGCTTTGCAACAACTCACTGGCTGACTCCACCAGCTGTGAACCTGAACGTGACCCTGAGTTGCCATCTCCTCCTGCTTCAGTGTTGGACAAGGAGCCCATGGTTCCCATGGCAGACCCATCCATTGCCAGCCTCGTGTTGCAAGAGAAGGACTCCTTTGAGAAAACTCCGAAGTATATCAAAGCCTCCACTCTGGCTGTAGTGAAAGGGGAGGTGCCTAGCAATCAGTTTGGAGTTGGTTTGGAACCTTAGGATGGCACTGAGGTTGAACAGGAAGCACAAGGCAGTGTCAGGTCCCAGGAAAATGAGCAGGACATTGTTGTGCAGGATGAGTTTTTGGATAAATCCAATCCAGGTCCAGAGAGGAAGAAGATTAATACATTTGTCTTGTTGGATGTGGTTGCAGAGGAGGGACGGTTCCTGGAACTTTCCATCAGCAAAGTGGTAAACAAGATGAAAAAAACAACACATGAAGATAATGAACTTAGCCGAAAAAGAGGAAAGTGAGAAAAATTAATTGTAATCTGAATTTCAGTCTGCTTTCTATTGACTGTAAAAGCTATAGACTTTGCTATTGCCTTGCATATCTGATTGCTGATCTGCAGTCGTAATAATAATAAAAAGTTAATAATTATCTGATCTGAAGGGCTTGATACTATAACAATTTATTTTTCTAGACTAACTTCCCAAACTCTTTGCAAGTCCATAGCTATACAGTACAATGCATGGCAGAAAACTCCATCATAGTCATCACAGGTAGCAAGGCCCTGAACCTTTAAGGGCTTTAAATGTTAACATAAGTACTAGACATGGGCACAACTTGGCGAAATTCTCGTTTCTGTTTCCATTCCTCGTTTCCGTTACGCAACGGAAACGGTAACGACAATTAAGCTGTCAGAACTCGAACTGATAAAAGAAAAATTGGGTCTGATTTGTCATTGTCGTTCATGGCATCGCGGCGATCACACGATGCCAAGCGGCACAGAAAAAAAGTTTAAAAAAAAACCTGATTCCCGGCCAAAAAAGCAGGCAAAAATATGCCTGCCTGAGTGAGGGCACCTACCAGAGGGGTGGTTTCGGGGGGGGGGGTCCTCCCCCCCTCCTGTCCTGGGCTACTCTGGTGGGGGGCATCCTCGTCATCTCGCCATGCCATGCGGTGCGGGGGGATCCAAAATGGCGACCACTATATTTTTTTTGAAATCGTGGTCCAAAAACCCACCAAAGCACCACACACAAACATGCGAAAATTAGGTATTTTAAATGCTTGAATTTTTACAGTAGCAGCAGTGGGTTTTTCTTGCAATAAACGTCTGTCTCCAATCCCATTGATTTTTTTTTATTTTTATTCTTTTACACCTGCACAATGATGGGCTGGCCATGGGATGGGACCATGCAAATTTTTGGAGCCATTCCACCAATCGCATGGCCACTTGGCCAGGTTTTGACTGAGACTTCTGGGATGTGCCAGTCGGGCATAAAAAGCCCACTATAACCCTAGCCCTAGCCCTAACCCTAACCCTAACCCATATGCCAGTACACTGTCCTTCTTAGTGGGTCAGAGGCACCCAGAGGTGCAGCCCACTAACTCACCCTAACCTTACCCGTAATAACCCTAAGCCTAGCCCTTGACCTAACCCCAACCCTAAGCCAGATCTGTACTTGCATTGCACTACACGCAAGTACACTTCCCTTCTTAGTGAACCAGAGGGCGTCCAGCAGAGGCATTCTTCTCTCACCTCGCTCACAGTCCAAAGTTCCCAAAAAAAACTCTGTACGCCAGTATGCTGTCCTTCTTAGTGAGCTAGAGGCACCCAAAAGAGAGGTGCCTCTGCCAGTGGCACTTGGTACGCAATGGCTACACGGTCATGTACCCTTCCTTTTCCCTTTGTAGCGGGCCAGAGGAGGCACCCACCCCAGAGAGGTGCCTCCAGGAGCCCGCTACCCTACCCCCCCTAAACCAGTACTAACGACAGACGACAAACGAAATGACAAATTTTTGAAAAATTTCACGACAAACGGAAACGAGCCAAAACGGGCCGGCTCCGACACACGACAACTCAAAACGTCATTTTTCCTGGTCATGCCCATCTCTAATAAGTACCATTTATTTTGGCCCAGAAGCTGTCATCAGGAAGGTCTCACGTTTCCTGAAGAGGAAACTGAGAGATAGAGCTGCATGCCATCATACTGACAGTGAACTCCAAATCTGGATAATCTCTACCAGTGGTCTCATCATGTAGATGTTGAGCAGAATGAGGGAGATGATCAACCTCTGCCAGACAGCACTTTGCAGTACCCATACGGATGAAACATACACATCACCAAGTCCAGTTTTTAAATTTAAAGATAGATTGAAAACAAAATCTAGTGAGGATGCTGTGGAGAACACAGAGTAAGTACCAAGAGGTGGTATAGACCAATATGGTTGGGGCAAGACATACATCTTACCATTGTGGACATCTTTCTGTCTACCTTGCAAGCACATCTCCATTATGCACAAGTTTACTCAGGGCCTTTTTACACGACCCCTAAGATCTACTGGCCACTTAAATTCGGACCAGAGATCTTAGGGGTTTGTCACTCTTCCTCTGTCCCCACCCCCCTCCGCACTTCCTGGTTGCTGGCTGCCTGAGGGAGGGAGAAAAAAGAAAGAAAAGAATGCCGGTTTACCTCCGTTTTGTTCCCAGCAGCATTCAGATCTCTTAAAGGGGCGGGGTGCAAAAAAAGAACAAACAGAAGCCAGGAGAGTCCCGCACTCACTATCCTTACACCGGATCAAATATTTGTCACATCCAAAAAGCAGGTACCTGAAAGCTGCACTGGGACATGCTAAAGTGGGCAGGGTCGCACTTAATTGTCTGCAAACTCTGGAGCTGGTGGGTAAACATTTTTAAAGTCCGGAGCTTGTAGCCATTTGCAGTGGAGCTTAGGGGTCGTGTATAAACGCCCTCAGAAAACTTGCAGTGGAATAGCTTTTTCTACTTGCTTAGTTCCAAGTGACATCAATTTTCTTTTGCCTGCAAAGCACGTCAGTCCCATTGTACAGCAATTTTGCCTGAAAAGCACAGTTGAATTCCATGATGTAACACCTTTCACACTCATCACCAACTGGAGAAAGCAAGACACCTGTGGAATGGATGATTATCCATCATTCTGAACAACCATACTGCTGCAAGTGTGTTGGAAACTGTACCGCTGTACTGCAAACAGGAGGCCTAAAATAAGTTAGTCCTGGGTCCTTTTTTAGTTTGTTCAGGATTTGTGTACATCCAGGGGGGGTAGACTATGTGAATGCCCCTCACCACTACAATGGCTGGAAAACAAATGTCCCTATTTGTTTTAATAGGTATATATCTATATGGAAACCATCTTACAGACAATCCCACAAGGGTGCTCACACTTAATATGTTTTAGCTCTCAATTTGTTTCCCATCGGGTGAATTGTGACTGGGCATGTAAACCACGTATTACTGCTTCTTCTCAGTGATGAGGTGAATGATAAAGCACTAAAGGCATCCAATGCAAAGATTTACTGAATAAACAATAATTCAGTGAACAATCCAGCCTCAACACTTCCATATAATATTGCACAGCCTAGCATAAGGAATTTTAACTGCTCTGTTTGCTCTCTCTCTTTCTCTCTCTCTCTCTCTCTCTCTCTCTCTCTCTCTCTGTGTGTGTGTGTGTGTGTGTGTGTGTGTGTGTGTGCGCGCGCGCGCGCATTCTCTCTCTGTGTCTGTGTGTCTGTGTGTGTGTGTGTGAGTGTGTGTTGTTGCTGTTTCAGAAAATGCCTTTCATATATGTCATTCTTCAGCTCTAAATGCAGACTGCCTTCTCCACCCCGCATTCATCTGTGTTTCAGGATATATGCAGAAATGAATGGCATTTGAAAGATGCTAGGACCATGGATGATACCTGGAGCAGGTCTCCGAGGACTGAAAAATAATCTCCTTCTATTTAAATCCCCATTTTCTGTCATTTCTATTTTTAAAAAGATCCTACTTGTGTAAAAACGTCCTTCATATTGAGAGGAAGGCACCTTCTTTAGTTTAATAAAAACAAATAAATACACATTTCAGGATAAGGTTAAAATTAAAATAACGTAATCTGAACAGAATGCATTTTGGCAAGCATCTAAATATTTTCACACATACACACAGGACCAATGGAAATTAAATATAACATCATTGCCATCTTCCCCTATGAAGGGAGTCAAAACCTCCCAATGGTATGAAGAATAAGCAGGTTAGTGATAAGAAAAAAAGCTAAAGAAATTTCAGCGGAAATATAAATATCCTATGGGCTGTCAAAAACAATCAGTTCAGCAGAGTGTCTTAAATCTACTTTTAATGATAATGGTAACAAATTTTTCCTTTTTATTAGACTTTATATACATTTATAAGCTTTATGATTCCAAATCAAATCGAATAAATTTGTTCCACCAAGACGTAAAAATAGGTTTTGGAGGTTTAGTGAAGAGTTTAAGCATGCTATCTGCTCCATTTCTTTGGTCAGCAATCAATATTTGAAGAAAATTTGCTCAGATTACTCTTACTAATGATGGTGGTGGTGGTGGTGGTGGTAATATTCACCCAGAGATTGCAATATTTCAATGGTTACTTTAGTTTTAAAATGGAACGCACAAGCCATGTGTTCCCACTCATAGCCCAATCATACCCATTCAATCTAAGGACATGGGTCCTACTGATTCAAACTATATGTTGGCATGCTTTCATCCCAACCAAATGGAAAATCTTCAAGCAGGAATGAGCTCACTAGAGCCTTCTACCCATGCTTCCCAGACAAGGGTGCATAAAATCCCAGAACGTCCAGTACTGTAACATACAACGCCCATGATTAGTAGCTTTTGATAGCTGTGGTCTTAAGTAGCTCTGTCTGATTTAACTTACATCATCTTGGCTCAAACAGGTTGCCGGCTGGGGGCGACAAGGTTGCTGCTGAGCCCTAGTTACAGCTTGGCTATACATTCATCATTGACTCCCTTTCCAAGTGTTGTGTTGAATTTGTGGCCATCTAGATAAGCAGTTGGGAGGTGCTGGTTAAGTTCAGTGGATGTAGTCTACACAGCATACAAGGAGTGACAACAACTGAATGCTGCTCCACCTTCTCTAAAGAGAAGGTTTTTAGATAGGATCCTGGCTTAGGCTGAGTCAGAACTCAAGCTGAATGGGCAACAGCATATGTTGTTTGCAATCTTAATACTGAACTGGATTGAGCCAAGGAAATGATGTGTGTGAAGGTTATTTGTTCATAAAGGTAAAACCATGATCAATGAAGGGCACTTGTTTAGAAGCTGCCCTGCATGCACATTTGACTGTGAAATGTATCAAGTTTGGTCTATGTAGGTACCTGTTGTAAATGCAATGAATGGTCAAACTAGAATGGTATGAAAACTCAACCTCTGTGTTACCCGTTGGAAAATGGGAGATTGGCTTGACTGGAGTCATTGAAAGGATACATGAAATATAGGCAGTAGCATTACAGCAGATGATAGTTTAAAAAAAAAGATTAACTTTCCCCATACCATACCAATACTGCCATGTTTGTAAGTCCGATTCTTCTGCTCTGTATTATTTACTACTCAAATTCTTTACAATCCGGGCATTGAATCAGATGCGAACTTGCACAACACTTTCATACTTCTGCGATTTTGTTCTTTTAAATTTCAATCTGTGTTGCATGTTTCTCTCTTTGTTCTGTTCTATCCAAAGACTTAATGATCCCTCTTTAGAGTCTTGATTATTGCTGCATTGTTATCAAATGTAATCTTTAATTTGGCTCAGTATTGTGCATGGGGTTGTGTGTGTGTGTGTGTGTTAAATCGATGGTTAATTCAACACACACAGGCATATGTACACACCCAAGTATCCTGAATATTTGCAGCTGGCTTCAGTACCATATTTCTCAGAAATTAATTATTATTGCCCAAGATATTTCACATTCTTTTGGTTTTAATTGATGTGTGATAAACTCTTCCGGGGCGGATTATCATTTACACTAAGGCCCCCTCTATGCCACTTTGGTAGTTTAAAGAAGCCTTTTGGTGGGTGTAAATTACGTTTAAGACCATTCTAAGACCATTTTGAGCAAGCAGGCAGATGCAAATGAACAGTACAGTAAATGAGAATGCCCCTCCAAAACCCTCAGTGCAATTATAAAGGCCTGTATCATCCATTACAGGTAAAACACACACAAGAGTCAGTTTGGACATGATTTATTACAGTGGTTTTTATGTGGTATTGTCTAGTACAAGCCATCTCAAATTTTGGATTTGGTTCACCAACAGCCTCTTCCCTTGAGGTTGAGCACAATGCAGACTTATGCAGCTGGCTGGGAGACCATAGTATAAAGATGTGCACCAGAGCTCCCTAAACCCACGTGCTCGTTGAGAGCTAAAAGAATCTGCAGCAAGAATGGTTGGGCATTTCCATAGCTGCTCAGTTTAATCACCTTCCTGCCCCCTGTCCTCCTCTCCAGCTAGGATACAGACATTGCTTTCTTGATTGGTCTCCTCCGATTCAGTGATATTTTGTTTTCAAACTAGAATTTCCAGAATACCCTGGCCAACAGGGTCAATGAGATATTCTGGGAGTTGTAGGCCAATTTTTTAATTCCCCCCACCCCAACCATATTATCCTTCCCTTTCATCTCCCTAGTATCAGGGTCAGGAGTGGAAGAAACCATAGGAGTGCCTACAAAATCAGGGACTCCTGTTGCAGAGGCTGGCCAAGAACAGCTGAAGTGGATTTATGTGGTGCAGCTGGAGACCCTGGATATCAGTATATACTAGGGATGGGCATTTTGTTTCGGAACAAATAGGTTACAAAATGAACCATGTGAGCCCAGGTGGTCCTTGGAACTGGCTGGTCCATGCAGATCCAATTGCTTTACCTTTCTCTGTCTCCTGCAGGGTTAGAATCAAATGAGGAAGCATGGTGTGACATCATCTGTGCTTGATCTGTGATGCTGGCCAATCAGGAGCTGTGCAGGGACAGGCATCATCCCTGCCTCCCTCTCTGATTGGCCTACAGCACAAAGCAGGAAAGAGGACATCACAGTGTGCTTTCTCATTGCAGCTCAGCTCTGTGCTGGCAGAGAGAAAGGTAAAGCAATTGGAGCCATGTGTATCAGCCGGTTCCTGGTGCTCACATGGTTTGTTTCGTAACCTACTGGTTATGTAATGAAATGCCCATCCCTAGTATATACTGCACAGTTTTCCTGCACTGTTGCCTTTGGCCACATCAATGCAAGTTGTCATTGGGCCTTTTCACACGACCCCTACGATCCGCTGGTCCCTTAAATACAGACCAGAGATCTTGGGGGTTCGTTTCTGTTCCTGCGTCCCCACCCCTCAGCACTTCCTGCTCCTGTCGGCGTGAGGGGAGGGAGGGAAAAAAGGACAAAAGAAGCCTTTACTAACCTGCCGGTGCCGGTCGAAGTTGCCACGAGCCGAGCCCCGTTACTTCCTGGTTCCTTCTCAAGGGGCTCTTAAAGGGGCGGGAGGCAAAAAAACAACAGACAAGCGAGGAGAGCCCGCCACTCTTATCTGCATCAAGGAATTTTCATCTGCTGAGAGGAAGTACATGAAAGGTGCGCTGGGTCGCGCTTATGGGGGCGTGGTCGCACTTAATTTTCTCTAAACTCCGGAGCTGGTGGGGAAACATTTCTAAGCTCCGGAGCTGGGAGCCATTTGCAGCGCAGCTTAGGGGTCGTGTATAAACGCCCATTGTTGCTCTTCTGCTTTGGCCCTCCACACCTCTACTCCTAAAAGCCTTATTCCTGCCTTGCTCCTGATGAGTCCAGCAGGCTCCCGTGGTGCCCTGCTCCTGAAGGATCCTATGTACTCCAGTGGTGCCTGCCTTGCTTCTGCTTGTTCCCGCCTGCCCATTTCAGTTTTCCAGTCCTGCCTCAGTGTATTTCATTGCTCTCACCTCATAGACCTACCTCCAATTCTCTGGCTCACTCCCCATACCCCAGCCTTGACACCTAGAGTGTTCATGGGAAATTCCCACAGTGGTAGGCTGGAGCAGACAGCAGGGGTAGGGTCTTACAGCAATCAAGGGTGCTATTTGCCTAGGGCACACATATGTCTGAAGCTGCCTTCTTTCCAAAGTTAACAGCACTTCTGGCAGGCTTCCAAACCGTGGTTACTGTTGGGTTTCCCTTAGGAGGAAAGGGTACATGTCCTCTGTGCATCTTATTTAACTAAAAGAAAGGAGTTGATTTTTGCAACTTCCATGGCAAATTTAGCACCATCAAAATGGGTTCATTCAGCACATACAAGAGGGTGCAGTTTTGCTTCCTGTAGCCAAGAACCCTGTCCATCCCTGCTTTTTAGGGCTTCCTGATCCTTCATCTAGCATGCAGTTAATGTAGAGGACATGCAGCCCAGTTAATGGGAGACAGTCTGTTATGTGCATGTCTTTGAAGATACCTAGCCATTTCCTTTTATCTAAATCCATGTGTCCCCTGTCAGACAAATACTAGTATTTTGCCAGTGGTTAACAATAGATATAAAATATAATTAAATAATCAATTTCTTGGAACGGGCAGCTTCATGTATGAAGTGTGCCATCTACTGTCTTTGTACCATCAGTGAGATAAGTGGGGTGTATCAGGAGAAGTGATTCTTCTACATGTGAATGCTATCTTTTTCTGGTTAGAGATATTATACATAAATTGTTGAACACTTTCCAATTTCTGGTAGAATTCCTTTTTGTTATGCAGTGGAAATGCAAAGATCTCTACTGAGGAGAATAGCTCTATGTTCCCCAAAGTCCACTCCTTTCTTGTCAACTAGCATTTGACTTTTTAGTGACTCATACTGAGACATTTGTACAAGGTAGAATAAAACATTTTAAGTCACTTGAAATTGCAGACTTGTGCATGCTGCTTTCTTTATTGCATAGATACTTGGCAACCAACTGACCAGATCAACAGCAAACAAACAACTGCCTCCAGGAGATTTTAAAAATAGAGAGAGAAAGAAAGATACTTAGCAAAGAGGTAGTGCACTCTTTGAAAACAAAGGCTGGAAGGGATGGTTGGTTAGTGTTGGATAGACAATCAAGCCCAGAAGAATCCCTCTTAGTCAACAAACTGCAGGCAGCACATGAGATGGCAAATAAAACTCCAGCATAAATTGCCTCTTGAAATTGCCCACCCTGTTTGTAGTCACTTTACAGGGTTTCTTCAAGGATGTGTGTGTGTGTGTGTGTGTGTGTGTGTGTGTGTGTGTGTGTGTGTGTGTGTGTGTGTGTGTGTGTGTGATTTAAGGGGAGTGTTAAAAAAGCACTTCTTTCATTCTGCAAAGGCTCCCTTGGTTGAGGGGTGCATGTATGGTACTGCAGCAAAGCAAAGCAAAATGTTCTGCTTATATACCACACCATACCATTTCAAGTAGTCTCTGGGCGGTTTACAGTTTAATTACAGTATGCAGGCTATACATCCCCCCCAGCAAGCTGGGTACTCATTTTACCGACCTTGGAAGGATGCAAGGCTGCTACCTGGGATTGAACCCCAGGTCGTGAGCACAGTTTTACCTGCAGTACAGGCATTTAACCCCTGCGCCACGAGTAGCAGTAACAGACTCACACATTTATACTGGCATCCTTCCCAATGTCCTGAGAGGAAAATCTGTAAAGTTACATGTCTTTTCCCCTCTTAATCATGAGAAAAAGACAGATCTCTGCAAGGAAGGGTGGGACTGACTTTTGGGAAATTGTGGCTGCCCTCTAGTAGGTGTTTCAGTGCTGAGGTACATTGAATTGCGATCACTCTACAACATACTAAATATTGATAGAGCGTGTTGTGAGGGAGAGGGAAAATGGGCCACTATTTTATTTTTGTTTCTGATGATCGTCTTTGTATTTTTTGTGTGAAATTATATATCTATATATCTATATCTATCTATCTATCTATCTATCTATCTATCTATCTATCTATCTATCTATCTATCTATCTATCTATATATTAGAGATGGGCACGAAACGAACAATTTTTTGTCTCCATTTTCATTTTTTTGTTTCGTTATGCAACAAATGACAAACGAATTTTGTCTCCAAAATGAAACGAAATGAACAGAAACACTGCAAATTTTGCCGTGCGTTTCGTTTTCGTTACTGCAATACAGTGAACTGCTTTAAATGCTAAAAAAACACAAAAAATTGAAATAAATGGTAACGAAACGCTAATGAAATGAATGAAAACAAAAACAAATTTTTTCAGAAAAATTCACAAAAACGGAAACGAACTGAAACGGACCCTCCAAACAACAAACGACAAACGAAACGTCATTTTTTTTTCATGCCCATGAGAGAGAAAGGCAGTGGAGATCTTATTAAACTTTCCCTGAAAAAAGGAAGCCTGAAGTTATTCCAACACAGTGAGGCACTATACCTCAGACACCTATATAAGTTAAAGATGATAGTACCAATTAATGATGTTTGAGGTTCCACAAGGAACTGTTTTGCAGCACAGAAAGTGTTGTGCAATATGGTCTGTCCTGCATTCCTTGTGTTTTCCCACAGGAGAACAGAGCTGTTTTCTAAATATAAATGCAATTTGTTCATAGGGTAATCGCAATTCATGACACAGAAGGATTGTATACTAGTGGAATTCAGCACCAACTGCTCAATACATAAGTTTCAGAGAGGATAGCCGTGTTAGTCTTTTCAAGAATTTCAGGCAAAAAGCAAAGAAAAGCAAAACAAAACAAAACAAAAGACACAAACTTGTTTTGTTTTTTTTTTCTTTGATTTTTGCCTGAAATTCAATACATAAGGCATCTTTCCTGAAATTTAAGATTACTCCTTTAGCACTTCATTAAAGGAGGTTGGCTGACTAATCTAGTGACTTGGCATTTATGGTTATTAATGAAGTATCATCATTAAATACATCACCAAAGTGGTGCCCTCTGTGTGAGCTGTGGCACCCTATTGACATGTGAAAGCATCATTATGGTATGGTGAAATACAGTATTTTTCTAAGATAAGTAACTGGGAACCATTTAATAAGAACAGAGATGTTCCTTCCCATTTCATACAGTTTTGTACTATTTGAGGCTGCAATCCTGCACAGCATGCAGCCAAACAGTATACAGTGAAATTCGCTTTCATGAAATTAGACTAGTGATCTATTTAGAAACCACTATGTACTACACAACTCTGTGTATGGCTATTCAGAAGTACACATGCACAGCCTCATTCAGTTTATCGGGCACTTAACCCCAAATCTCTGTAAAACAGAGCTCCTTTTCTGCACCATTTCTTAAAACGGATGTAAAAAATACCTGTACTGTAATTGCAAAGCCCTAGATACCAAAATCATGTATTTGCTGTTCTGGGCCAGTGATCCAACAAAACAGCAAGTTTCAGAAGACAGTTGCTATGTTAGGTAAGAACCTGACTTACCAGGTTTGACAATTTTTGCTGGAGCGGCAAGGCAAACAAAGGGCAATGGCGGTGGCCCCATGCGTGTCCATAGTGGAGCCAATAGTCAGGCGAGGACATTGCATGTGGCATAGAATGGTTGTTATGTTTGGATACTTATACATTGGGCCCTCGTATAACAAACAGTTTGTATAACATGAGATCTGTACAACATAAACAATTCTGGAGTCAGGGGAATCCATACAACATAAAAATGGTCGCAATTAGGGATTACTCCATTTTCAATGCATTCCTATGGGATATTTGTATAAAGAAAAATACAAATTTCTGTTTAACATCCTGACTTGCTAGAAGCAATCATAGTTCTCCAGCTTATCTGGGAAAATATGGGTTATTAGGAATAGAGATGGGCCCGAAGCATGACGAATCCCTATCCCACCTCCTTGTCAGGTGGCTATCAGAGGAGACAGGGTAGGGGTGGACAAGCTATTGCCTGGAGTACAGCTCATGTTAGAGAAGAAGGACCCTGGTGGTGTAGAAATATTGGTGAGTGGGCCTGTGGTCCCAGGAGGTGGTGTGTGAGGCAAAGCAGAACTGACAGCTTCGTACTAAGTACTTTGTTGTGCTTCGGCTCCATCCCTAATCAGAAACTTCATTTAAGAGCACTGGTAGAAGACGAGGGGCAAGGGGACTTTCTAAGCAAAAGCAAGGTTGTATGCATGGGCTCTTCAATGACCCCCCAAACTGAATAGTCCAAACAAGGTCATAATCAGCAGATCAGTGCAGAGCTGGGAAGAAGTGTCTATGCAAGAATTCTGCCAAATGGTGGTTTAGAACTGCATAGTAGATAGCTTAAAGGCATGTCTGAATGATGAAGTCTACTGGAGATAATAAATTGTATGGAATGCACCCTAAAGATACAGGTGTGTATTGCTAAGATTTGTTATAGTGGATAAGTATCTTTCAAACTACGGATGGGACGCCTTACAGGTTGCATTTTCATTGTTGAGACTATTTTTGGTTGCAAGGCACAGCACTCCATATCTTGAGATCTTTATGTGCATCCAGGCCTGCGAGTTATCATATTATTCTCACTCTTTCCCTTGAGCAGAAAAACCTGTAATGGCAGCAGGCCGTAAAAGAGACCCAGTTTAGAAATATTTTAATGAAGTTCCTCTACTGGTAAGGCAGGGATGTATGCAAAATGCAAACATTTCAACAAAGAAATGCAAGGCTTTTTGGCCCAAATGAAACAACATCAGTGATGAGAAGTGCAGTGATGAAGATGCATATATAAAGCATACATAAAGCATACATAATGCTATATAATGTTATTATTTTGCTTAAATAAAACTATTTAAATTGTTATTATTAAGGTAATGATTATTTTTATCCTCCCAATAATGTACAACATAACAATTGTCCAATATGAATGATTAACCTATAAATCTTTTCTTTTCTACCTTGTGGTAGTGTGATTCACACTTTCTGGGCATTAAACAACCAATAAAGTACAAATTGTACTATAGCAATTACAAACATAAATAAACAATATAGAGAGATTAAAGCCACCAACTCGGACATAAGCAAACAAGTTTAAGCCACAGTTGGACATCAAATGACACTAGAGATGGGCACGACTTGAAAATTTTTTTTTTCGAGTTGTCGTTAGTCGGGCCAGTCCCGTTTCGGGTCGTTAATGGTTTTCGTGAAAATTCGCAAAAATTAGTCGGTTTGTTTTTTCGTTGTCGTTAGTACTGGTTTTTTTGGGGGGGGAGCGGGCTCCTGGAGGCACCTCTGTGGGGTGGGTGCCTCCTCTGGCCCGCTATAAAGGGAAAGTGGGCTCCTGGAGGCACCCGTGGGTGCCTCCTATCCTCACCCACTAGGAAGGGGAAGCAGGCTCCAAGAGACCCCTCTACATGGGGGTCTCCCTTCCTCACCTGCTGCTGCTGCAAAATGCTATGCAATAGCCATATGGATATTGCATAACAGAATGTGCAGACAGTGAGACCAGTGTGAGAGTGATAGAATCATGCCTTCCCTGCACAAGGCTCTCGCACCACCATGTCTCACACAGAAGGGAAGTGTACTTGCTGCGTGTAGTGCAATGCAAGCAAGTAGATCTGGCTTTAAGGTGGCTTAGTGCAAGGGCTAGGGTTAGGCTAGTGACGGGTAAGGTTACGGTGGGCTAGTGGGTTGCACCTCTGGGTGCCTCTCTGACCCACTAAGAAGACAGTCTGTGACGTATGGGTACGGAGTCAAGGGTTAGGGTTAGGGCTAGGGCAGGTTTTAGGGGGCTTTTTGGCACATCCCAGAAGTCTCCATGGCCAAGTGGCCATGCAACTGGTGGGATGGCTCCAAAAATTTGCATGGTCGTCCACTCCCACATGGCTGGCCACTCGGCCAGCCCATCCAATGCGCAGGTGTAAAAAAAATAAAAAAAATAAAATCAATGGAGGACAGAGGAGGAGAGGAGAGACATTTTGTTGCAAGAAAAAACCCACTGCTACTGTGAAAAATCTGGCAGTTTATAAATTTTCGCGTGTTTCTGTTGTGCTTGTGTGTTTTTGGACCACGATTTCAAAAACAATATTGCGTTCGCCGGCCCATTTTGGATCCCCCCCCGCCCGCACCGCATGGCATGGCGATGGCGACTCGCGAGTCCGGCTGCCCAGGATGGGGGGGAGGCGGAACCCCCCCCCCTCCAGAAACCACCCCTCCGGTAGGTGCCCTGCGCCCTTAGTCAAGCAGGCATTTTTCCGCCTGCTTTTTTGGCCCGGGAATGGGTGGGGGAGAGAGTTTAAAAGTTTTTTCCTGTGCCGTCCGTGCCGCTTGCTTGCGCTTTAATTGCGGCGGCCGGTGGCCGGCGAGACTGGGCTTTTTGCTGGCTGCGAGCCTGCGGCGAGTCCCACAGAGCAGCCCACTAGGACGGGGGATGGGGGGGAGGACGGGGACCTCCCTCCAGAAACAACCCCTCTGGTAGGTGCCCTGAGGCACGGCAGGCATTTTTCCGCCTGCTTTTTGACCGGGAACCGGGTTTTTTTAACTTTTAAAAACTTTTTTTCTGTGCCGCGTGGCATCGCGCAATGCAAGGAACGAGCACGACAAATCAGACCAAAATTGTTCGTTCGTCGGTTCGAGCTCGAAGTCTGGGGGAGTAATTCCCGTTACCGTTTCCGTAGAGTAACGGAACCGAGTAACGGAACTGGAAACGGGAATACCGCTAAGTCGTGCCCATCTCTAAATGACACACATTAGTAAAAGGCAACTTTTACTAATAGCCTTACATAGAACTTTATTCTCTTTTAACTTTACTCTCCTTTTAACTGCTCATGCCCTCTTGTAACTTTACATGGAACTTTACTCTCCTTTTCACTGTTTGCATTCTCTTGTAGCTTTAATGTAATGTTGTCTATTAATGCTGTAAGATGTCCCTCAATTCCCTGTTCTCAATACTAGAACATGTCTTAATTGTACTGGACAGTATATTATCCCTCATTACTGTAAGCCGCCTTGGGTCCTTTTCCAAGGAGAATGGTGGGGTAACAATACTCTAAAAAAATAAAAAAAAATAAGAGTGAGCCATGCTTTCAGGTATTCTAATGCTGAAAAGGCCTCACTGCTCTTCCAGCCCTATGTGTGCTAGGGGATCGTGCAAGGAGGAAATGAACCAAAAATCCCTTTCCTTTCACCGTCCCGTTAGTAGTAGAGGCAGAAATTCTACAACATTTGTTTCAAAGGTGGGGTATGCTGGAAACAACAAGGGGAAAGCAGCATGGAGTGAGCGCAATCTGATAAAGTGTTTTCTCCATAAACACAGCCAACTTTGCATAATGAGCACAGCCACAGAGGGTTTTCTTCCCACTTGCAGTCTCCAAAATTTGTCCAGTTTTTGTGCACAGCATCTCTGCACAAAACCGGGGTGAGATTGCACGAGGAAATAGACTGCAATTTTGGACCACTCATGGAGTGGTCGGGGTGTGCCCCATTTCTCAGCAGTCACATGATGCATGGGCAGATACACTCCAGCGCAATCTGTGCCCAAGCTGTGCCCAAGCTGGATCTTTTTGGCCCAGCTGTAGGGCTTCTACTGTTGGCCGCAGGCTGGAACAGGCAGAAGGAAGGGTTGCTTGTGGGGAGCTAGCTAAAGTGACCTTTTCATATTCAACCAGGCACACATCTTTGCAACCATCTGGTAACATCCTTAGTATCTTATTATAAAGCAAAATGGACAAAGAAAAGCAGGCGTAGAACTTTGCTCATCATTGTCATCATACTCTTCAAGTATAAAGCTGGAAGCAACTGTATGGTTGAGTCCAGCTCCTCTCCAGGAAGTATTGTTGTGGCATTGCTGTTGTGACCAACTCTTCATGACCCCATGTCCATGGAGTATAGATGAGAATAAAACCCCTAACCTCTAGCTCTAGAGGCCTAAAATACTAAACTATCCAGCAGCTTCTTTATTGATTAAAAAGTTGCAGATATGCTATACCATGCACCCAGTTGTTAAAAGCCATTGCAATAAAGTGGCAGGCATTTATACAATTTGCACAAAAATCATTCTTGGAAGACTAAGGATATTGATCAATAAGTGCATCTTTTGTCATGACAGGGTTGGGCTAGTAGTCTCTTTGCGCCAGGAAGGAAAAGTATCAGCTAGCTCTATGGTACTGAAGACTCTGGACCCATGCACAGCAACATGTTCATGCAGGTGGTGATGAAGGTAGTTGTGTAAACCTGGAAGCACCCCTCAAAACACAATTGCAAAACAAGGGAGGCTTTTGGCTATCTCTGTAATGCAGCTGCTTATCAGCTGGCAATTTTTAATGATTGGCATTAAGGGATTCCTCATAACCAAAGAATCATGACAAAAAAAAACCCAAAGCCCTAACAACATCCTTTAGCCATGGCCACACCTCTCACAAGGACCTGGCCATGAGGAACCCTTTCATGTCAATCATAAAAGGCTAACTGTTGAGCTGATGGAACAGTGCTCAGAGCTGCTCCATGATGTGCAACAAATGCTGAGATCACCAATGCTCCTCTGCTTGATGAGCCTGTCTGACTCCATTGCCATGCAGAAAAAGAGAAACAGTTGCTAACTCATTGTTCTTGTGCATGGAGGCAAGCATGGAATTCCAGCCATAACTACTGCTCTATTCTTCCTTCACTAATGTCCCTGCTGGCCAGAACATTGGACTTCTATTCCAAAGGATCTAGAGAGCACCTCTATCCTAGTACAATAGGTTAGAAATCAATTTTCTTAAGAACATCGTGTAGTTTTATGCACCTTTTCTGGGAACATGTCACACTATCAACCACCACAGAGCCATATACTGTACAGTCTAATGTATCTGTTTCCTCGTCTCAAATGAATGAAAAGAACAAAGAAACCAACATATCTCTGTAGGTGTGAGAGCTATAGACAGCGATATGTGCGCAGGTTTATGTAGGTTGATGCTGGTTGTATAGGGATGTGCAGAGGTTTTGGCATAGATGCAGATGATAAGGATATGTAAAGCAGCTTTGTGTCTATTTGAACTGTCAACCCCTGGAGTGTAGAAAACAGAATACAGAAGCCTGGTTTCAAAAAAAGTATGAGAAAGTCTAAAGAAATCTCCTAGATCTGGCATATCTGGGTTACACTGCTGTCTGTTTTGGTTTCTCTGTGAACCGTACGTATGTGAAGGCCTCGCTGTGCAAAGATCACAAGTACTCATCCAGCTTTCGTCACAGGCCGCTCCTGATGACATGTTATTGAACCGAAGGTGTACTTTTTTGTCGCAGAACTGAGAGCCACGTACAAACCACACGGTAAATGTGTGCTTTGACACAGATAAAAGATACAGTCTCTAGCTTATCAAGCACCAACATAATAGGTAAGCAGCACAAGGTTAATAAGGTTTTTTAAGTGATACAATATTGAAAATTATATGGGGTGCTGTGATCACCCTTGGGAGATTTTGGAAAATCCCAACTCCTGCATTAACAAGTTAAAAATTAAATCGATATCCAGTTATTCCAGCTGAAGCCTACTGTTAAAATAACCATGCAATGAACAAGCTGCCAGAACAGAACAGTAGGACTTCTCAACTAGAGATGGGCACGACTCAAAAAAAAATGGTGTTTCGTTTGTCGTTTGGTCGTTTAGGGGTCCGTTTCGGTTCGTTTTCGTTTTTGTGACTTTTTTGCAAAAAAAAATCGTTTTCATTTCGTTAGGTAACAAAACAAAAAAACAAAAATGAAAACAAAAAATTGCTGTTTTGTTAGCATTCTTTTTAGTTCAATGCATCTGCTGCA
Source organism: Phrynocephalus guinanensis (assembly GCA_037367245.1). Taxonomy (NCBI): domain Eukaryota; kingdom Metazoa; phylum Chordata; class Lepidosauria; order Squamata; family Agamidae; genus Phrynocephalus; species Phrynocephalus guinanensis. The sequence continues at coordinate 28,347,655 of CM074742.1, forward strand.
ACGAAAACGAAAAACACGGCAAATTGGGTCGTTTCGTTTTCATTTTTGTTTTTTTTTTTAAAAATTCATTTCGTTTTCATTGCGTAACGAAACGAAAAAACGAAAACAAAAACAAAAAATTGCTCGTTTCATGCCCATCTCTATTCTCAACAGTATGAGTTGGGCAAAGTTATCATGGAGATGCCAAACACTTCCATTAGCATCAAAATCCATGATTCTTGAAATCCTTTTAGAGATCCTACCCAGCTCTTCTGCATAGAAAGAATTTTTTCCATTCACCCAGGACTGGAGGAACCTCACCCACATGTTCCTACAGACTACCAGGCGACATGGGGAAAATGATTTCCACGTGTTGTGGACTCAGCACACCCTCCTTGCCTGATAGATGTGGCCATCCAGCCTGAAAATATTGTGCACCTCTTTCTCAGGGATCATTTGCCTTGCCACCTTTTATATTCATTTGGTTATGTGAACTATGGTTGCTAGAATCCCCTTAGACCAATTGCAGTAAATCAGAAGTTTAAGCTGGTGAACTGCACATAGACAATGTGAATTAATGCATAGCATTTGCCTTCAGTTGGGCAATATAAAGGAAGTAGTTATTTCCTGATATGTTACAAAGGAAGTAGAAGTAGACTTGATCTACAAAAGCTCATATTACAATATATATTAAAGTACAATATAATAGTCTTTAAAGTGCCATGCTTTTGCCGCTAGTTTTCTTTCTGTCCAATATGCTGGAACAACAGACTAACACAGTAATGCTTTTGAACACGGTATGTTATAAAGAACTCATAGCTCAGTCAAGTATCAACTCTTTCTCCTGACAACTGACAGAAGATGTGTATCTTTGTTAAACTTATATATATGTCAAGTCAGTTATGACATATGGTGAGCCATTGGTGAATCCTTTAAGAGGTTTCCAGGTACAGATTACTCAGAAGTGGTTTACCATTCCTTTCTTCTGTGGTGGATGGGGTGCGCTGGGACAGTTGCAGCTTGCCCAAGGCCACACCGGCTGGCTGTTCTTCTAGGATGCACAGTGGGGCAAATCAAACTCCCAGTGTTTGGGTATGCAGTCAGATACCTTGTATTTATACTAGAGATGGGCACGACTTAGCGGTATTCCCGTTTCCGTTTCCGTTACTCGGTTCCGTTACTCTACGGAAACGGTAACGGGAATCACTCCCCCAGACTTCGAGCACGAACCGACGAACGAACAATTTTGGTCTGATTTGTCGTGCTTGTTCCTTGCATCGCGCGATCGCGCGATGCCACGCGGCACAGAAAAAAAGTTTTTAAAAGTTAAAAAAACCCGGTTCCCGGCCGAAAAGCAGGCGGAAAAATGCCTGCCGTGCCTCAGGGCACCTACCAGAGGGGTTGTTTCTGGAGGTCCCCGGCCTCCCCCCCATCCCCCGTCCTAGTGGGCTGCTCTGTGGGACTCGCCGCAGGCTCGCAGCCAGCAAAAAGCCCAGTCTCACCGCCGGCCGCCGCAATTAAAGCGCAAGCAAGCGGCACGGACGGCACAGGAAAAAACTTTTAAACTCTCTCCCCACCCATTCCCGGGCCAAAAAAGCAGGCGGAAAAATGCCTGCTTGACTAAGGGCGCAGGGCACCTACCGGAGGGGTGGTTTCTGGAGGGGGGGTTCCGCCTCCCCCCCATCCTGGGCAGCCGGACTCACGAGTCGCCATCGCCATGCCATGCGGTGCGGGCGGGGGATCCAAAATGGGCCGGCGAACGCAATATTGTTTTTGAAATTGTGGTCCAAAAACACAAAAGCACAACAGAAACACGCGAAAATTTATAAACTGCCAGATTTTTCACAGTAGCAGTGGGTTTTTTCTTGCAACAAAATATCTCTCCTCTCCTCCTCTGTCCTCCATTGATTTTATTTTTTTTTATTTTTTTTACACCTGCGCATTGGATGGGCTGGCCGAGTGGCCAGCCATTTGGGAGTGGACGACCATGCAAATTTTTGGAGCCATCCCACCAGTCGCATGGCCACTTGACCATGGAGACTTCTGGGATGTGCCAAAAAGCCCCCTAAAACCTGCCCTAGCCCCCCTAACCCTAACCCTAACCCTTGACTCCGTACCCATATGTCACAGACTGTCTTCTTAGTGGGTCAGAGAGGCACCCAGAGGTGCAACCCACTAGCCCACCGTAACCTTACCCGTCACTAGCCTAACCCTAGCCCTTGCACTAAGCCACCTTAAAGCCAGATCTACTTGCTTGCATTGCACTACATGCAGCAAGTACACTTCCCTTCTGTGTGAGACATGGTGGTGCGAGAGCCTTGTGCAGGGAAGGCATGATTCCATCACTCTCACACTGGTCTCACTGTCTGCACATTCTGTTATGCAATACCCATATGGCTATTGCATAGCATTTTGCAGCAGCAGCAGGTGAGGAAGGGAGACCCCCATGTAGAGGGGTCTCTTGGAGCCTGCTTCCCCCTTCCTAGTGGGTGAGGATAGGAGGCACCCACGGGTGCCTCCAGGAGCCCACTTTCCCTTTATAGCGGGCCAGAGGAGGCACCCCACCCCACAGAGGTGCCTCCAGGAGCCCGCTCCCCCCAAAAAAACAGTACTAACGACAACGAAAAAACAAAAAATGAACCGACTAATTTTTGCGAATTTTCGCGAAAACCAGAAACGACCCGAAACGGGACCGGCCCGACTAACGACAACTCGAAAAAATTTTTTTTCAAGTCGTGCCCATCTCTAATTTATACTGTTCCCAGTGCAGGATCCAGGGTTACTCACGACAGGAATCAGAAAACAGATAAAGGGTGAAAAAAGCACAATGTGGTAAAATAAACAGTCATATTAAAAATAAACACCAAATCAAAACAATGTAGAATGACAGAAGGAGAAAAAGAAAAATGACAACCCAGATAATTAAAAGAGTCTTCTTCATAGCAAATCAGAGTCCAATGACCTACTGGAAATGAGAAGATTTATCATGGCTTCCAATGAGCAGAGACAGCTCTAACTCCAGCTGAAATATCTCAGTCCATGATTTGGTTGGACATTGATAAGTCTCTTCCTGCAGAATTGGTACAACTGTTTCAGGCAACTGAGCCAATGAAACAAAGGTCAACCTACCGTTATCACTTGTACTTCAGTCAGAAAGACAAAAAGATAGGAGGGCACATTGGGGGATGTGGACCACTGGAGTGTCAGGATGAAATTCACAACTATGATTGGGGTCTGTATGTGCATGTGTTCACCTGTATGAAACTTCCCACATATCACCTTACTGGAGCAAATGTTGCCAGCCCACTACACAATTGGACAGTTTCTCATACCACACATTGATTCTACAATGGCGGTGACAAAGTTAATGGTCTCTTTTATCATGGGCTCTCTGAAACTTTGCATGAGTATGTCTTACCCTATATGATTGGGTCAGTTGGGGGAAAGGACTAAATGTTGTTTGTGAAATAATGATGTAAAAAGAAGACAGACTTTGATCGCTTGTTTAAATCTAGCACACTTCACACACTCTGGGATTTCAGCATCTATAAAGAAATCTATTTGTTGGGCTTACCTTACATACATTTTGATAATGGAGAGGGGAGGGTCACCGGCTTCTGGAGAACTTATAAAAGACAAACATCGAATAGCTAAAAATTCAAGGTACTTGATTCAAGCACCTTTGACACTACAAATTCTCTCCCTTCCCGTTTTTTCAGCAGCCTGGGCCTGGGAAAAGAAACAAGAAACACTTCTAACACTTTGGCATGTATAGAATTTCAACCACAGAGTAAAAAGTGTTCTGCTTATATACCGCCCCATACCACTTTAAGTAGTCTCTGGGCGGTTTACAAATTTAATTACAGTGTGCAGGCTACACATTGCCCCCCCCCCCAGCAAGCTGGGTACTCATTTTACCAACCTCGGAAGGATGGAAGGCTGAGTGAACCTTGAGCCTGCTACCTGGGATTGAAACCCCAGGTCGTGAGCACAGTTTTACCTGCAGTACAGGCATTTAACCACTGCGCCACGAGGCTCCTAGAAATACTCAAAAAATTGGTTACAAACTTATAAATGTTCCTCTCCACGGAAATCTTTAGTAAAAGGCGAAAGATTTATACGATCTGAAGAGAAACCAGAGTACAGTATATGTAGCAGCCTACACTTTCTGAAGTTCACCCAAGGGACAAAGTTTGCTGCCATTATTTTCCACAGGATCTAAATAGTGAAATGGAAATAAGATAGTGCTACTTAGTGGCAAACCATGAACAGTGATTCCAGGCGGTGTGCATGAAAAAGATTCAGAGAAACTTCTGTTTGAAATTCTTACATTATGTCTTTCTGAGAGCTTCCATTTACATTAAGCTCATTATTGCCACAACATTATGTGCAACATCTTATACAAAAAAAATACAAAATGAGCCTCCAAAAATGGTATGAAATAGAGTATTGGCTGTAATTAATGTAACATTAAGAACACTCCATTTTATCTTCAAATTATAGCCATTTTCTAAAAAGGTTAGAATGCCTAATATATAGCAAAAAAAGCATAAATGTCTACAGGTATTTGTACTTTTCACTGTTGATGTTTCTGAAACATATGACTACATCACCTCCCTGCCAAATACTTTCCACTTAAGAGAATTAGAGCAATTTTAGTCCTGTACTCATAAAAGTAAAACTTTGGGGGGGGGGGACATATTCATGCTTTGTACCATTTTGATCAGCATAGTGATATTTAACCCCAGAGATCCTATTCAAGATTCTCCTGAATTAAGGTTTCTGTAGGTAGGACTGCAGGTCAGAAGATGCGAAAGGGTCACAATTCAACCCAATTCACATAAAAAGCACCATCTGTGATACAAAAACATTTTTATATCCTCAGATTATATTTCGTCTGATAGCACATGCAGCCTGGAGCAGATGGAAATTAACTACACAAGAGACGCAGACCTGCATGAATAACTGAGTAGATGGGTGGCATTGGAGTGTTGGGTTGGGCACAGGAGATACTGTGTCCATGACCTGGATCTGCTTGAGTTGCTGTTAATGTACAGCAGAGCTGGAGGAGGAGTTGAGCCAGGATGTTCTGGAGAGGACCAAAGGCATATCCAGAAATTGAGTCAGGATGTTTCTGGAGGACCAAAGGCATATCCAGAAGTTGAACCATGGCAACTGGACATGTTTTCTCATAAGGTCAAAGTGTTTCACTGCTCTCATCCAAGCACCTTCTTCAGTCTCAGACACCAAAGCATAGGAACAGATCCAGTTTTATAATCCTGAAACAGACCATCTGCTCTTCTGCCTCAGTATTGTCAGTACCATGCTGCCAATGCCATATTCATGCAGCTACCTAGGCTAAAGCTTGGGGCAGGCACGCACAGGGACTAAGCTAGGGTATCATCACTTTAAAATATTAGAGAATTAAAAACCATTATATCCCCCAAAATGTGCTTTTCTAAAGAGTTTTATTTTATTTATTTATTTATTTATTTATTTATTTATTTATTTATATACCACTAGATTTTCCCAAATGGGGAACTCAAGGTGGTTAACAAGTGTAAAATTCCACAATATAGAGTTCAAAGAAATAATAATCGGTTCCAAAGAATAAACATAAAAATAATGAACAACCAACAGCGGAACCCAAAGTTAAAAAGAAAAATTTAACAAACAGAGTAATAGAGTAATACTCACAGAATAAAATATTTATGAAAAAAATGTGGCTAGAATTTCTTCAGGAGTCCCCTTAAAATGGATGTAGGTACATGTACTGTGGTCTAGTACCTAACATACAAGAGTCAGGTTTTGTCAGCTGCAGTGGGGTGAACGATTGACTGTTAGAGTGGAGGCAAAATTCCAGGAAGCCTGGCCATGGGTAAATATAAATAATATGACACACACACACCCCGCGCATGTTGTGGAAGCTTTGCATGCTATCAAACAGATTGCTTTCTTAGCCCTACCTGGAAGTACTTGAGAACTGGGCCTGGGATCTTTACATAAGAACATAAGAACAGCCTTGCCGGAACAGGCCACAGCCCATCCTGTCCAGCATTTCTGTCTCAGCATTGGGCTCACCATCTGCTTCAGGGTATTCCCAAGCAGATGTTTTCACCTGCTTATGATTTCCCCACAAATGACATTTGAGATATATCCTGCCAATCTCTCCAACCCAGAGGTTGTTCTTAGGCATCCAGGATGATAGCCATTGATACCCTTGCTCTCCACGAACTTGTCCAATCCTTTCTTTAAACTGTCAAGGCTGACAGCTGTCACCACTTCTTTTGGCAGGGAGTTCCATAGACCAGTGATCCTCTGGGTGAAAAAGTGCTTCCTCTTATTTGTTTGAGATCCGAAAGTTTCACAGAGTGCCTCTTAGTTTCTACTGCTGTGTGATAGGGAAAACATTTTTTCCTTATCTTTTCCTTATCAGAGGGCCTCGTGGCGCAGTGGTTAAAATGCCTGTACTGCAGGTAAAACTGTGCTCACGACCTGGGTTCAATCCCCGGTAGCAGGCTCAAGGTTCACTCAGCCTTCCATCCTTCCGAGGTCGGTAAAATGAGTACCCAGCTCGCTGGGGGGCAATGTGTAGCCTGCACACTGTAATCAAAATTGTAAACCGCCCAGAGACTACTTGTAGTGGTATGGGGTGGGTATTATAAGCAGAACACTTTTATCTAGTTTGTCCACACTGTGTATGATTTTAAAAACTTCAATCAGGACACCTCTAGATGCTCTCGTTCACGAGTGAGGAGGCCCCAGCCGAAGCAGCCTAGTGGTAAAGAAGGTCTTCCAGTCCCCTAATCATTCTT